>JAOQML010000197.1:18668060-18686090 GCA_027568935.1 Erythroxylum urbanii
TTATATTTCTTAGTGGATACCGGGCAGTATCAGATGATGTCCTATATCCCTTAGTGGATACTGGGTACATTCACAACTGAGCTTGACGCTTTTGTCACAGTCTCAACTTTAAGCTCTTTTTTGGTGACTACTCCGGTCACAACTGCCTTTATGTTTCATGCATTCATGAAATGAAATGTATCAATCACATTTGCATGATCCCATTCAATCACATTCCTATGTCATCGGACCTTAGTCCGGAATTCAACATTAAGTTGAGATTCACATTTTCACTTACATGCAAATGCTCATTCAAAACATATTTATCTTTAAACTATGTACAGTTAGTTCATCTCATTCACATATAAGCCATGCTTTAATATCTCAACCAAGTGTCACAATCATCGGACCTCCTGTCCGAAAACCAACACAATCTATCACATTCATATAGACATTCAGTAGTTAATCAATACTAAAATTCACACAAAAAAAACAATGAAATGAGACCATCTAGGCCTACTCACAGTATGCTCTAAATTAGCAATTGCTTCCAAGATCAAAAAATGTCTGAATGTGTACATTTATCCTGCACATCAAAATTATGTATTACACACATTGCACACATACATTAATAACTTTGCACAATTATAAGCATTCACTTATGCACATGTGTGTATATAGAATATGTACAATGCATGTTCATGATAATCCCGGGTATCTTTCCATTATCCTCGTTGCATTATCAGTCTTATGTCAACACTCGCCTAAGTATAATTTGTACTTAGGGTTTATACCGCAAATAAACACTTTGAATCTAATTTCATAACCTAATTAATCATTTCAGATGTTTCTCCAACACTAACTTTCGGGTCTACTATTTCTGATCATTTAGACAATGAAAATGAAGTAATTTGGGATCAATTTCTTTTGAGAATTGTCCTTCTATCTCATAAGTTTCTAATGACACCAAAATCCTTCAATTTGGTTCGGTAGTGTAAAAGTTATACTCCAAATATTTTCAGACTACTTTTATTCTGAGATAGTGACCTATACTCAAATTCCACCCAGAATTTGAAATTCTTACAATCCGATTCATAATTTTATTTCTTCAGATGATTTGTAGCCCTCTATCTCTAGTTTACTTCAAATTAAAAGTCATCCCAATTAGATAACTACAGATCAAGATATCATCAAAATACCGAAGAATATTTTGTGCTGGAAAGTTCGCTGCGGTGACCCCGAAAAGTTCGCCGCGACGAACTTTTCCAGTGAGGAAAAGTTTGCATGAAATCTTTCAAATTTGCCGCGGCGAACTAAGGAAAGTTGGTTGTGGTGAACTTCATCCTTCAAGTTGGCCATGGTGAACCAAGGAAAGTTGGCCGCGGCGAACTTTGACAGAAGCATACATAGAACATGCTTCATTTTCCAGATTTTCAAACTTCCAACATTTACATCTATCTCATTTATACCTAGATTATCTCTTCCATTTCATTCCCTCATCATCCTCTACCCAATTCAACTTAATAAATCACTCATAAACAAAGCATATTTTTTCATCATCCATGAAACTTACATAAACATTGCATAACCAAGTGATCAAATCTCAATTTACTCATCATTCTAGCATAATTTAACCATACTCATGACATTTAAAGCATAACTTACTTGGTGTAGCTCCAAACTCTTCAAAACCTCACTCAACCCTAAGTCCCAAGCATCCCACGTTCTCCATCTTCTAAAGGAAGTAAAGGATGAGTTTTCTCGTGGCAAAGAGGAAAAAGATGGCAATTATGCTAGAAGCAAATGAAAGAAGGTATAATCTTCAAAGTTGAGGCGGTGGAGATTGAAGAAAACAAAGAAAATGAAGGTGTAGAGAAGAGAGTCACAAAGAGGAAGATGAGAAGAGCCAAAAAAAAACAACAATTGGACTTTTTAATGAGAATCAACGTTTTTAAGGGGTTTAAAAAAAACTTAGTGGAGCTTATAAACTAAAATCCAATTTCTATTCTAATTTCCTCCCAATTTTCAATGACACTTGTCAATAAATACCATAGTCATTTATCAAAATTTCCATTGCCATTTGACAGTAAATTCCACAACCATTTATCATTTTTTTTGTCACTTGGCATTTTTCCTACTCCAAAAATTACTCCAAATTTTCAGAAAATTTCCCAAAATTCTCCAATAATTCTAAATCACTAAATACACTCTCTAAATCAAATTTCAACATATAAAAACCACAATTCTCAATATAATCACATTTACAATTCAATTATACCCAGAATTCTTCAATGAATGCATGTACAAATATTTTCATGTGTAAAAAATTCAATATTCACGTGTATGTCCATATCATATAATGCATGAGCGCGAAATGCATTTTCTAATCTCTCAATTTTATTTCTCATTTACGGTATTCCCGACTCTAACTCTTAATATGGGAACAAGATGTTACAGTCCTCTTCCTCAAATGCTTATGATGATAATGATAAATTTGATATCAATCTTTTATATGATGAGTTAGTTAATTGTTTAGAATCTATGAGTAAGAAAATAAAGAAAGTATATTCCAAGTATAAAGAGGTTCAAAAACTCTCACATACATTTATGATTAAAAATAAAAAATTAAAATGTTAAACACATGATTTGATAGAATTTAAGATGTGATTGTTACTGAATCAAATCTATTCATCTCTATAACAACAAAATCTTCATCTTTTTCCACCTAAGCTTGGAATAACCCTTTTTCATTATTGATATCTAAATCATATTCTTTATTTTCTATTGCAAAATCATCATAACTATGCTTATAATAGCTATCAAATTTGTGGTTATTTAATTCTTGTATGCAGTAAAGCATAAAAAACATGTCCTTATCATAGTGTAAGCTTAAATCTTTAAAGCATCTCACCGACTATTTTGGAAATTTATAAATTATAGATGCTCTATGTTCTTTATCTTCTAGGATAAAAGAGTAATATAGCCCCTATTGTTTACATTGAAATCGGAGCTAGACCCTAATATTTTAGAGCATTCAAACCGAAGCATAATGTTTGCAAAATGTTCAAAACAATCCCTGATTGGACAAAAAAAAAACTCAGAGACTTAGGCTTCTATTAGTTAAATGTTGGTGTGGATTTTTTTACGATAAATTTTTTAAAATTTTATTAAAGTGTGGCCCACTCAACACTTTAACTTTAAGTCCTTTTATATTGATCGTTTTACATAAGACAAATTTTCTTCATTACCCATCTTTTTTCTTTTCTTTCTCTATCTGTCTTTAGCATTTCCCGAACCAGAGTTGTGACAGACTATAATTGACTATCTCATTCATATCTATTTATCAAGCACCAATCTTTACAAGCTTCCATTGATCTTCCATTTTCATCATCTAAAGGTTTTGTTTAAGTTTTTTTTTTAGTTTTTGTGCAACTTCCAACTTCCACACTGCACCCCAAGATTGTTACAGTTCCCTTCATTGCTTACCATTAGTTTCTGTCGACGATGTAGTGTCGTCCATTTCCACAACTGCAAGGTTATTGCCTCCATATTCAAACTCCACCACAACTACAAGATAGTTGGGGTTTGAACTTGGTCCATAGGAGATGCTATCTTCCTCCCTAGATAACGTTAGCGAACTAACATTAACTTTATGTTTCATTGAATTAAAGCTTTACTAATAATTGGCCTAACAAATCCTAAGAGAAAATCTTGCTATGTAGTGATAGTTGTGCATTATTATAGATTTTTCTAAGTATTTGGCATGTGTTTCTTCCATAATAGTTTATTATTGTTGTATTTTAGGATTCATTTAGTTTGATCTTCATTATTTTTCTTTTATATTTGATGATAATTTAGGGTAAGAATTAATTATTTTTATGTAGGAATGGAGATTGAGCAACTTTAAGATTAAGTTAGAAGTCAAAATAGAAGAAGAGAAGAGGAAGCTTTCTGGTGAAAGAACCCACAATCGTGGTAATCATGCCAATTCCTATGATTGTGGGATGTTTAACCCGAGAATATATTCGGGGTTCAATTAATTTTTAGGTTTTCTAGACTATATAAGATATTAAACTCTTAAGGAAGACAGAGGATGTGAGCCCTCTGTGTAGAAGAGCCATCTTGAGTGAAAAATCCAGATTTAGAGTCTTAAGGATGGTGGAGATTCAAGGATCCTCAATCACAATTGGGAAAATAGCACATCAACACCGAAATTTCTAGATTCAGGCAAAGAAGAGAAGGAGTTTTCTTCATTTAATTTTCTGTCATTTTTATCTCTTCTAGTCATTATAAAATGGAATATTTGAATGTTGGTGATGTTATAGACACCATAAGTGGCTGATATATTTTTATGGATTACTTTTGAACTATCTTGTTAAATTCCTATTTTAATGAATTGAATGATAGATGTCTTTGATGAATGTTGATTATATACATATACCTTGCAATAAATAGAGAGATTGAGTTGGGTAATTTGTGTAGGATTGTACAATAAGAATTGGTAACCTATAGACTTACATTCATCAAGTTAATTGATTAGTTAAAAGAGAAATCTTGGCTAATTTAATTGATCACCTATAGGATAACTTAATAACTCGTTAAATTGGTGGAGTGATTTGGTAGATTGAGAGATTGCTTAATCAACTTCATTTAATTTGATTAGGGAAAATTAATTACACATTGAGAGGGGGTAGTTAATGCATTTGAACATCTTAGGTGAGACACAATTCAATTAATAAAATAGGAGGGAGACAAGATAGGGAAAAAGTGATCTTTAGTCATTGAAACCTTGAATTCCAATTTTTTGTATTTTTGTATTATTAATTGTTCATTGTTAGTCATTTTATTTTGATTTAATTTTTTAGATTATTTCCATTAAAGAATTTCGTTTCTTAAACAAAGTTTAAAGTTAATTAAGTGGTGCCTAAGTATCAATCCTTGTGGGATCGATATTTGCTCTTTAACTATAAGTCACGACCCATATACTTGTAATTTTTTGGCATAAAACTAGTAGATTGTTTTGCACATCAACATGTTTTTAAAACCATTTTCGAATATTGTTTGTTTAGCATATTGTTTAGTTTAGATTACTTTGTTTTAAGAGTTTTCGATACTTTTCCTTGTATATTTGCAAGTGTGTGAACACAAGGAGCATGCGAAGATCGACAAAATTTAGTGAAGATGAGTTTCCTGATATTAAATGACACAAAAGAGAGTTAAGAAGAGTGAAGCGTCGAAATCTTACAAAAAGAGATATAACTAAAGAAGGAGAGCAAAGAGGAGCAAAGAGGACACTAATGGACTTCTTAAGGCTAGGATTCAGTCCTCAAGGAGTTGCGAGGCTAGTGGTTCAAGCTAACAATTTTGAGATCAAGCCGATACTCCTCAACAAATTCTAGAATAGTGTGCATTTCTGTGGGCTATCCAACGAAGATCCGAATGCCCACATTGCCAATTTTTTGGAGATTTGTGGCATGTTTCGGTTCAATGGAATGTCTGATGACACAGTAAAATTGAGATTATTTTCTTTCACGTTGAGAGATTAGGTGAAGGCGTGGTACAATTCACTTAATTCGAGGCAGATCACTACTTGGGACCAGCTTGTCCAAGCATTCCTCGTGAAGTATTTTCTGTTGACCAAGACGACGAGGATCATAAAGGAGATCACAAATTTTTAACAGAATGATGAGGAATCTCTTTACGAAGCCTGGGAGAGATTTAAAGAGTTACAGAGAAGCTGTCCCCACCACAACCTTCCAAGGGAGTTCCTATTGCAGATGTTTTATAATGTTGTGAATCCAAGCATGAGAGGAACCATAGATGCAGCCGCTGGAGGTTCATTGATGAGGAAGACTATTGAAACAACTCATGACCTTTTAGAGAAGTTGGCAAACAACAGTTGCATGTGGTCAAGTGAGAGGAGTAGACAGGGGCAGAAGGAGCAAAAAGGTATGATCCCGATTGACTCTGTTACTGCTTTGCAGGCATAGATTTCAACCCTCACGAAATGTAAGGAGCATCTTCATATAAAGCTAAGGCGATGCAAGTACAATATGAGCTATGTTGGCAGAACAACCATGGCTCAGCTGAGTGTTTTCGGTTAGGAGCCAATGGTATAGAGTAGGTAAATTATCTGGGCCAGCCACAAAGAAGTAATAACCTGTACTCAAATACTTATAATCCAGGCTGAAAAAATCACCCAAATTTTTCTTGGAGCACTAATAATACAGGTAGCCAAGTGAGACTGTAAGGACCTCCTGGATTTAACAAGATCGACTTGGATCTATGGAAAGCAAAATGGACAAGTTTATGGGGATTTTTGGTTCCAAAATGGTAGTTTAAGAAGAGAACCAGAAGAGAATGTTTGCTAGCCAGGAGGAAAGTCAAAAGAGGATAGAGCTAAAGTTTAATCATATTCTGAAGAACCATGCCTCATCGATCCATAACTTAGAGGTTTAGGTAGGTTAACTTGTTAATGCGTTATTTTCTAGAAGTACAGGTAGCCTATCGAGTAATAATGAGGCCATTCCAAGGGAGCAACTCAAGGCTATTACACTTCGAAGTGGCAAGTAGATGGAAGAATCAAGTGTGAAAAAGGACAGCCAAGAAAAAGAGAAACGTAAGGAGATTGAAGAAGAAAAGGAAGAAGGATGACCTTATGTACCACCACCACCCTACAAGCCCAAACTTCCGATCCACAGAGGGTGAAACAACATCAGGTGGACACTCAATTTTCCAAGTTTTTGGAGAAACTGAAGAAACTACGGATTAATTTGTCAATGGTGGAAGTTCTGGAGTGCATGCCCAAGTATGCAAAGTTTTTGAAGGATATACTCACACACAAATGCACTTGGGAAGACAATCAGACAGTAACGTTGACGAAAAATTATAGTTCCATCATATCAACCCAAATGCCTTCAAAATTACAAGAACTAGGGAGTTTCACTATTCCATATGATGTTGGTTATTTTGAATTTTCTAAATGTTTATATGATTTAGTTGCAAGTTTTAATTTGATGTCTTTGTCTATTTTTAGGAAACTGGGACTAGGAGAGGTTAAGCCAACATCTATACTGATTCAACTTGCGGATCAATCCATTAAAGGGCATTTAGAGTTATGGAAGACATATTGGTAAAAGTGGACAAATTTTTAATTTCTGTTGACTTTGTTATGTTGGATTTTAAAGTTGATAAGAATTGTCCATTGATTTTGGGTAACCCTTTATGAATACTAGTAGGGCATTAGTTGATGTGCATGAAGGGAAACTTGTGTTGAGAATTGGTGATGGACAGGTTGAGTTTAATATGTCAAAATCTTTGCAGAAACTGATGGATGGTAATATGTGTATGAAAATTGATGTTGTAGATGAGTATGTGAAGGAGATTAAAAAGGAAGTCGATGAAGCGAATGAAGTCAATGAAGTGACTGAAGTGCACAGGGATTAGAGTGTGAAGGAAGAGGATTTATGTAAGGAAGTCGATTTAGAGAAATTGGAGAGAATTGATACACCTACACCACCTTCTATTGTTAAACCTCCCACTTTAGAGCTTAAACCCTTACATTCCCATTTGAGATACACCTTTTTAGGGAAGAACCATAATTTACCCATCATTATCTCCAATGAATTAGATTGTAAGTAAAAAGAGAAAGTGGTGGAGATCATTAGGAAGAGGATGTAAAACCTAGTGATGCATATGATTAACCTAGAAGAATGATGTAAAACTGTGAGAGAAAGATAGAGAACGTTAAATCCAAATATGGAAGTGGTTATAAAGAAGGAGGTGGTGAAACTTTTGGATACGGGGATTATTTACCCCATTTTAGGTAGTGAGTGGGTGAGTCCAGTATAGTATGTGCCGAAGAATGGTGGCATGATGGTGATAGAGAATGAAAAAGGTGAAAAGATTTCCACTAGAACTGTCATAAGTTGGCGAGTGTATATTGACTATAGGCAGCTAAATTTGGCTACCAAGAAGGATCATTTTCCTTTACCTTTTGTAGACCAAATGATTGAGAGGGTGGTTGGTCATTCTTTTTATTGATTTTTTGATGGATATTTAGGGTACAATCAAATATTTATATACCCCGAAGATCAAAAGAAGACCACCTTCACCTATCCTTATGGGACTTTTGCTTGTCGGAGGATGCCTTTTGGTTTATGCAATGCACCTGCTACATTCCAAAAGTGCATGATGGCCATATTTGCAGACATGAATGAAAACTTTATGGAGGTATTTATGGATGATTTCTCTGTCTTTGGAGATTCTTTTGATCATTGTTTACTTAATTTAGACAGAGTGTTTAAAAAATGTGAGGAGCCTCAAATAGTTTTAAACTGGGAGAAGTGTCATTTTATGGTTCAAGAAGGAATTCTATTAGGCCACAAGATTTAATGCACGAGGATCTGAGCTTTCCTGGGTTATGCAGGATTCTATAGACGATTTATTAAGGATTTTTCACTTATTGCTAGACCCTTGACTCATTTATTAGTCAAAGATGTGCCTTTTGTTTTTGAGGATGATTGCTTAGATTCTTTTAACAAGTTCATGAAGGCACTTATAACATCACCAATTCTGACATCACCAGATTGGTCTCTTCCTTTTGAGATTATGTGTGATATAAGTGACCATACTGTTGGTTGTGTACTTGACCAGTGGAAGGAAAAGAGGTTGCATGCTATCTATTACACAAGCAAGATGTTGACGGGAGCACAACTGAATTACACAACTACTGAGAAGGAATTGCTTGCGATGGTATTTTCTTATGAAAAATTTCGTTCCTATCTTTTAGGCTCACAATTTATTGTTTTTACAGACCATGCAAGGTTACATTACCTCTTTGCCAAGAAGGATGCCAGAGCGAGGCTCATCCTGTGGGTACTCCTACTCTAAGAACATTGAGATTAAAGACAATAAGGGAGCAAAAAATGTCGTAGCAGACCACTTATTGAGACTTGAAGAAGGACATTAAGAAAAGGAAGAAGAAATTGAGGAAAGCTTTCCTGACGAGGCCTTAATGATGGTAGATAATCCTTTTCATCCTTAGTTTGCACATATTGCAAACTACCTTTCAGGTGGTATTATTCCTTCTGATCTTTCATATCAACAAAGGAAGCATTTTCTATTTCAATGCTCTTGTTATATTTGGGATGAACATGTTCTTTATAAGATATATGCTGACAGTTTGATTCGCAAGTGTGTCCCTCAAGATGAAATGCCCGAAATTTTAATGCAATGTCATAGCTCACTTTATGCAAGACATTATGGAGATAATAAGACTGCTGCATGAATCTTAGAGTGTGAATTCTATTGTTGACCCTATTTAAAGATGCTCGAGATTTTGTGTTAAAGTGCCATAGATGTCAAAGAGTGGGCAACATATCAAAGAGAAGAAATGCCACTTTCAAACATAATAGAGGTGGAGATATTTGATGTGTGGGGCCTAGACTTTATGGGACCATTCCTATCCTCCACAGGTAACACCTACATATTAGTTGGGTTTGATTATGTTTCCAGATGGGTTGAGGCAATTGCCACTCTAACTAATGATGGCAAGGTGGTTCAAAAGTTTATTAAGAAGATATTTACTATATTTGGGGTGCCTAAAGCAATTATAAGTGATGAGGGGAGTCATTTTTTGTAACAAACCATTTAAGACCCTTCTAAGAAGATATAATGTTCATCAAAGAGTAGCTACCCCTTACCACCCCTAAACTAGTGGCCAAGTAGAGGTGATAAATAGAGAGCTGAAAAAGATTTTGGAGAAGACAGTGAGCACTTTAAAGAATGATTGAGCTTTGAAGTTAGATGGCACGTTGTGGCCTTATAGAATAGCTTTCAAAACTCCCATAGGCATAACACCATATCGACTTGTATATGGCAAGGCTTGCCATTTACCATTGGAGTTGGAGCATAGAGCCTATTGGGCAATTAGAAATTTGAACATGGATTGGAAGCTAGTAGGAGAGAAGAGATTGTTACACCTAAACGAGTTGGAAGAGTTAAGATATGATACTTACGAAAATGCCAAGCTGTACAAAGAAAAGGCTAAGAAGTGGTATGATGGCCACATCAAGAAGAAGGAATTTAAGAGTAGAGACTTGGCACTTTTATTCAATTCAAGACTTCGACAATTTCCCAGAAAGCTCAAGTCAAGATGGAGTGGACCCTTCAAGATTCTTCAAGTGTTTCCCCATGGAGCTTTGGAGTTGGAAAATGACAAAGGAGAAACATTCAAGATCAATGGGCATCATTGTAAGCCATATTATGGAGGGACATATCCACAAGAAAGGGAAGATATATCTTTCCTTTCTTCTACTCTTTCATGAATGTATGAGGAATGGTCAACCTAATGACCTTAACTTAACTTATTTATTTTTCTTTTGGCTGTTCATGTTAACTTGTTTGTTTGATTTATTCAATTATAATTAGGTTTGATTTGAGTTTGTTTGATGTTTATTTGGATTTTGTTTGAATTTTAACTTGTTTTCTCTTCAAATTTCTTATTGGTAAAATTATTTTGAGCTTTTTGTAGGTTACAGGATCAATGAGAATGCATGCTAGGCTTGGAAGAAGGTTTAGAAGTGAGAAATTTGCACCAACCCATGATCGTGGGAATTGGTAAGTTTCCCACGACCATGGGAAAACTCTCCAGAAAGTTTCTGGAGAGTTAACCCACAATCATGGGAATTGATAAGTTTCCCACGATCATGGGAAAACTCTCTAAAAAGTTTTTGGAGAGTTAACCCATGATCGTGGGAATGGGGCTGATTCCCACGAATATGGGAACTCTCTCCAGAACGTTTCTGGAGAGAAAACCCACGATCATGGGAATCGTATGATCATGGGAATCCCATCCGAGGGAAATTTTTAAAAATTCCCTCCGCTCTTCTTTTTTCTTCAATCTTCAACTTTTAACACTCTCTCTCCGAACACAAAATCTTCTCTCACACTCTCTAAAATCCTTCATCTTACACCAAATTCTTAGTATTTTCTTCATCTCTCCCATCAATTTTACAATCCTTTGCTCTTATTATACACTAATCATTCAAAAATATAAGAATTTGGGTAAGATTTTTCCTTTCTCTCTCTCCCTTTCTTTTGCAGGTTCACATTCCAATGGCTCCAAAAAAGATGGTAGCTTAGAAACCGACCGATGAATTGCGCCTTTAAGTCTCTGGTAAAGGTAAACCTGATTCAGCAGCAACTTTTTATGCCCCATTCCTTATTTATTTGAAGGACGAAGGTATGCGTTTCATAGAATTTAGAAATAGGGAATTGATTACTCATCGATATTTTGACTTTGAATTATTAGAAACTATAGGAGTGAGCTGTAATGTTGAGCGATTAGCTGCGAACATAAGTTGGAATACATACATTCGTTGTGATGTGCCTATTTACCTTATGATAACTATTGAGTTTTTCATTACAATACGCTATAATCCTAAAATGGATGTATTCTGGTTTAGGTTAGCTGACGATTTTCATAAACTTGATTATCATGTCATTTGTGAACTTTTCGATTTATCAAACACAAAAATTTTAGATGATCACAATGATTTTGATTTGGATAATTACTTGAAAACTCTAATGGGTGAAGCTAATTTTGACTCTCCAAATGCACCAAACACTTTAATCTGAAGCGCCGAGCATTTACTTTTGCATAAATTTATGTGTTTAATGGTTTTCAATAAAACTGAAAGTAACAAATGCTCAACCAAAGAACTTTTCTTCCTTTTTTGCATGGATTGAAAAATAAAAATCAATACTCCTTATCTAATTTTTCAATCAATTGTCAGTTGTGTGAATAAGAAGAGTTCTTATTTGGCATGTATCATGTTATTATTGCTTTGGCTTTGTTTTACAACTATGATGTGGATAGTGTACGTACAACTCAATACAATGTGTTTGACATATCTTATTTGAGGCATTCTAAAATCTTGGAGCTCCATTCTATGAAACTCCGAAATCCTTATATGCGTATTGCAGTGAAGAATAGGAAGGGCAAGGATACAACTGATTCCTGAAGCTCTACATCCTAAACAGTCCCGGAGCCACAAGAAGAAGTAGTGGAAGAGGAACCAACTACACCAGTAGAGATCAACAGATTTCAACAAATCCTCGACCAGAAGGCCTATAATGATCAGCAAATGACATCGTAAATTAACAAGCTCGGCACCTAGATGAGGCAAGTCCACCAGGAGCAGCGGGACTTAAAGAAGAAGTTCCTGAAGTTCTTTCAGAGGAATAATTTTGAAGCCCTTTCGCTAATACCATTGCCACCACAATCTCCATAAGCCTTTCTTACCCTAAACTTTTTACATTGTTTTAATTACGTTGTTAGTTGTTTCATGTCTTTTGTTTGGTTTGATTTCTTTTGTTTGGTTTTATGTCTTTTGTTTAGTTTTCTATCATTTTTGTTTAGGTTGATGTCATTTTCTAAATTTTGTGGTTTTCTTGTCACATTGAGGACAATGTGCTCTTTAAGTATGGGGAGGTGACACTTGCGTTTTCAATTGCATTGTTTTAATCACTGTTTGCATTTTGTTAAATAGGATGCATGTTTAGGCATATCATGTTGTTTTATGTTAAGTAATGGAATCCTACTTGAATCATTTTGATTGGTATTGCCATGAGATTCTGTCATGCTAGTTAGAATGGGATTGAATACATGCTTGGACTTAGATTAGGCGATTTAAGTAGAAAGTGAACTATGTAGAGTGATAAAAAGTAGTTGGTTACATGTGAAAACGATCTAGAATGGGAGTTGAATAGATCTTTTAATCTTTTCGCGAAGTGCTACAAAATAGAGAATTTAAACACACGAGAAAATGATCTAGAATGGGAGTTGAATAGATCTTTTAATCTTTTCGCGAAGTGCTACAAAATAGAGAATTTAAACACACGAAACAAGCAAAAACAAATCGAAATGTAAAAGAGTAAAGAAGAGAAGAACACAATATTTATAGAGTTTCGGTGCTAAGACCTACGTCCTCTACCTAAGCTCTCACTTAAGATTTTGTCAAAGCTCTTTACTATACACTTTTTAGTTCAGTGTGAACTCTTCCAATCAACTTGAATTTTGACTCAAGCTACACCTTACAGTTGATTTGTTTTTCGGCACAAATCCTACCTTCCAAGTGATTCTTCTCTAATCACTCAACTCACAATAATAACAATGATAGAAATGAAGTAGTAAAGCTCAGTATAGCTGAATACAATTAGAATATGCTAAGAAACAAATTGAGAGCAATGTGAGGATAATTTTGAACTATAGCAAGTATGCTTCACTTTGGACTTGTGTAATCAATCCTCTGAAGTTCAGTCCTTTACTTGCAGGCTTCAAGACGTTTATAGACGTTGTAGAACTCTCCTAGCCATTGTAGAGTGCTCCTAGCCATTGTATGAAGATTTTCTCTCGTTTGAAATCAATTGACACAGTCAAATTATGTTCAGCTGCAACTGATAGTCGACTAGTCGGTGTGTAATAGTCGACTAGTATATTATAGTCAACTTGTCTTCAAGAATGAGTCGACTAGCACAAACGTTTTTCGTGAATTCTTCAGCTCCGCTCTTTGAATAGTCGACTAATATGATGAAGTAGACTAGTCCATTTATCCAACTAACAGGTCTGATTGATGATAGTCGACTTACAGCAAGATAGTCCACTTGTCTAGTTCTCCAACGAACAGATCTCATAAAATCTCCAATCTTTGATTGTTGAGATACATATTTGAATTCTTCAAGCAAGATCTTCTCATGACTTCCACGTTGTTTAATTCTGATACTTATTATTGCAATCTTGATCTTCATAAATCGACTTTATTTAATTTTCCTCTGACTTGTAATTCATTAACAACATAATAGTCAACTTGAGCCATCATTAGTCGACTAGTGTTCCATCGTCTTCATTTTAATCCAATTAACCTGAAATTATTTCTTAACCATTTCTTTAAGTTTTATTATTATCAAAACATAGAATGATTTAATTTGTCAACCTCCATTGGTCCAACAACATGAGCTTACTCACAATTTGACATTTGAGCAATGAGGTAGTATAGAGATGCATAATGAATTGTCATTTGAGCCAACGTGAGGATTGAGCCTGTATGACTCCATCTATAGTCATTCTATTTCTTTGTTATGTGATGCTTCCGTAGGTTATTACCTTCAGAACTTGCTTTGAATCGGTTTGAGTCTACTGGATGCATGCTTAATAGAGATGATTAAGGCCCTTTTTGTGTTAACCCTTGGCTTAAATGACCTACACTTTTATTATCCCTTGCTATCCCGTTGAACCTTAACCATTTTGTTTCTTGAAAATACCCAAAAATTTTAAAACCCGAAACCCCATTAACCTACCCATTCATAAGCTTAGTAGAGTATTAAGTAATGCATTAGTTGGGATCGTTGTGAAAACTTTTACCGAGATGAGTTTAGGATACTTCTGCCCGTGAATGACATTGTATTTAATTGTTATTTTAGTCGTAGTTTCTTCCATATAAAAAAGAAAGAGAAAGAAAAATGAGAAAAAATTGTAGAAAAGAAAAAGGAAGAACACGTGAGCAGCATTAATAAGTGTAGAGTATTAGCATATTTACACTTATGTATCTCAGAATTATGTTTTGTTATCCCTTTTAACCGATTTTTACTTTACGAATGTTTGTGTTAATGCAATCGGCAAGACCCAAAATTAAAAAAGAAGTAACCTAAAGAAAGAAAATTATCATCGATCAAAAGAAATCCTCAAAAAAGTAAAAATATTAAAATCTTGATTATATGAATGCGGGAACTATAATATCATGGAATTGTGAAAATTTCCTAAAAGTGTAAAATTTCAAGAACACAGCTTCCCCAATGATTCAATTCCAATCAATGGAGTAGCTAACAAGCTCACACGAATATAGTAATCTTCACCCTCGGAGCAATAAATCTAGAAGAAGTTGAGCTTGATGACATATTTTGCAATATCTTTTGATCGAAAAATTGTTCTGACATGGAAAACAACATCCTAAGACACAGTAGACCAGATATAGTATTAGTCATACATGAATTATGCTTGCCTATTGTCAGCATGTTACTTCACGTATATATATATATATCCATAGATGTAGTGTTGAAATCTATAATTTGCCTCCAGTTCTAAGCTGAAACATGATACAAGTGATTGCAAGTCTTTTGCACTGCTACTACGTGTTCAAAGAGGCCTGAAGTTGATAAACCATTTTTTTTTTGTGTTTTCTAATTTCTTTCGTCTTTTCTCACTTATTTCCAGTGCTTCAGCGTATCTTTTTTTAGCATTATCAGCTATTTGCTTTTCTGTTGTGTAACTCATTTATTAGCCTTTGCATTAGATAAAAGAGGAGATGAGGAAATTTATCAGCCAATTAAGAGATGAATAAACATGAATGAAGTATAAGCTATTAACAGCAAGGAATCGAGATTACTACACACGTTTGAGGTATATACTCAATTAACACCAGATTAAAACACTATATAATAGGGCTAGTTTTCAACAGCTATCCACATGAGATCTCTGAAAGTGCTATCACTTGCTATGGTCTGGAGTTTCTAGTTCTATTTCTGGCGATGAAGGGCAGAGAAACGATAGTGTTAGAGCAGATATTTTTGCGATCATTCACTAATCGCAATGACTAAGGAGACGCAGTAATAGAAAAAGACGTGTGGCTATCTGGTGATGCTTCTCCTCACTAACTGGAGAAGGAGGTACGTCTAGCCATAGTTGGCTGGAAATAGGAGGAGGCGGAGTTTGAAGGTGTAGATTGGACTGGCGTGTGCAGAGCTTTCACTTGCGCAACAATGGAGACATAACATTCCGTCGACGTATGTGAATGCTTACGCATTTGTTTATAACTCCAGCATGACCAGAAGAGATGGGAGTAATGATGACTTTCACACCTGCAGTGGTGATTGTGGTGGTGATGTGAATGAGAACTTGAGCTTTTAAAAGCATTAATTATCACAGAAGAGAGCGAAAGAGGCAAAGGGAAAAGCTGCAAACTAAGCTGTGGAGAAGGATTTGTTTCCACGTCAGCATTTAAATGACAGAGGCTTAAGTCTATTAGTTTTTCCATGTAGGGTATTTTAATCTTTTTCAAATGTTAATGTTTATTTTGAACTACTTGTAAATGTTAGGAGTCATTTTGAAAACTTCAAAATGTTAAGGTCTAACTCAAATTTCAATGTAAATAGTGGGGACTAAATTGCTCTTTCAGCCTTATCTTCTAATATTCCTTTTAGTATTAGCATACTAAGTTCATCAATACTTATATCCTTCTTCTTTTTAATCTTGCACCTAATATATTTGTTGTTGTGATTTCTTTATAATACCCGGCATGATGAAATTCGAAATTTATCAATGTTTGCATTACTAATAATTTTAGGAATAGTTTACATCAAAAGTCTATAAGATTGTAAAGTTCTCAAGAATTATTAAATGCAAAAATATTTTTTCATCAATTACAAATCCTTAATTGAATATTCTCATCTACACATCCATAAATAACTTGCACACTATAATATCATTATTAAACAATAAGTATACTTACCTTGAATTTTGAGTTATATTTATGATAAAAATTAATACAAAAAAGACTCACCAATATATAATAAACAAGAAAATTAATTATGAAAAATCATGTAATATCAATTGAATAATACCTCTATATACATTATAAAAATGTCATCTTGGGTACTAAATCAAATTAAAGAATTGTTTATTATAATACCCTTTTACCTTATACCTCCCAGTGACACTTAATATAATCAAATTGTAACTGAATCAATTAAAGAGGCTTACACCAATCATACAACATAGGTTAGTCCATACACTTGACCAATAAGAATCATGTTTTCCTTCTAGGGAACTTCTTATAGTAAATTCAAATGGATAAAACAAAAGGTGAGAGGAATTTTTTACTTATAAATCGATTGTAGAACCAATCTGCATTAGGTCGTTGCAATTTTGAATCCATTTTGCATAATGGAACTTCCAATAAAGATGGTATCTAATCTAAGATGTTAATCAATCTAACAATTCCTAGGCAAAACACTCGAATCACCAAAATAGCTAGAAATTATAAACTTGATGACTGTATGATAGACTAATTCATCAATTTTGCACCTTTATAGACTGATTCACCACTAACAACTAATGATAAAAAAAAGATTCACAAGAACATATACATAAACTTATGATTGTAAAATCATTTCAAAAAGTTGAAGGAAAAGCATGAAAATGGTTTCCCATGGAATTTGCAGGATTACTTCATATGACAGAGTAAAAGCTAAAGCACTAGATTAAATGTAAAAAGTCTTTTATTACAATATTTATCCAGAATTTTCTTTGGCCTTAAAACTGAAATCATTTGTTAAATATTCTAAACTCTCTCCTAAACTTAATAAATTCGTGCATGCAAATTCCTCATACAAGTAAGAATAGAAAAAGCTGTACCATACAAATGGAGCAAGTGATCCACTTACTATTAATAGCTTTCTACAAAAATGGGGGTATAAGACACTAATCTGAATGCAATGACATGTGCATTATAGTATCATTAACTCTCATCTAGACCTAATTTAATGATTTGAACTTGTTACTTTTGCATTTGTTAAATCACCCAAGTTGCACATTAATGAAATCCCATATCTTTATAAAAGAATATTTCACTAAAAATTAATCACAAGTCCCGCATACATGGAGAAATTAAATCCACAGAGAAATTAATTAAGCTGAAATTAACAATAAATTCATTGAGATATCCATGACATCAGAGCTTACATTTCCAAAATGTTAGGAGGCGAGGTAGGGATGTTAACAATGATAGCCTAGGAAGGCATAACAACGGTTGAGCACAAAGGCGTAACGATGATGGAACAATAAGGCATAATGACAACGAAGAGATAACTATCAAATTGTTGGTTTATGCCCTATAGCTAATCACTTTGATTGTAGTTTAGTGACAAATTATTTAAAGGTATTATTTATCTTGTACATGTTTAGATGTATATGATAAAGTTCATGGAATAATT
>JAOQML010000197.1:18691861-18708831 GCA_027568935.1 Erythroxylum urbanii
AAATAATATTAAAATTGGAAAATTATTAAATTAAATTTATTTTTAAAAAATAAATACAAGAAGAAAATGGTATTCTACGACGTTCTACTAACACATTCCGCGACATTTTAAAATATCGTGAATTTGACAACATTCTGCGACATTTTTCTGAACCGTTGCAGAAAACCACATTTCGCTACGCCGAATGTGGATTTTCACGACGTTTTCTATAACGACACGGAATGTGTCTTCCTGCAACGTTTTCTGTAACGTCGCGGAATGTGGCTTTCTGTGACATTATAAGAAAACATTGCAGAATATTAATGATTCCGCGACGTTTTCTTGTAATGTCGCGAAAAGGACAACTTTTGATTGATGTTTTTATAAATGTCACCGAATGTTAACATATTTCGTGACATTTTACATAAAACGTCGCAGAAACCTTTTGCCTACACCACAATTTGAGACATTTTTTAAAACGTCGTAAATTGGATTTTGCGACAGGTTTGGACATTTTACGACATTTTAAAAACATCATAGATTGCATTGTATTCTTATAGTGAGCGTTTCCTAGTAACAATTCTTTAAATATTCTTAATAAACAAAGCTTTGTTCATAAGCTGAAGAGATATGACCCCCAATCTTCCCCCTGTTTTTAGGTAGGAGGACCTTTTCCCAATAAACTTTAGCAAAAGGTTTAGAATTCAGTTTACCAGTCTATAAGAAACTAAGAATGAGTTTTTCTATATCCCTCAATAGCTTCTTAGGGAGCATGAAATGAGAAGCCCAATATATAACCAATTTATTCAACACTGAGGTGATCAATTGTAATATTTTAATGCAAATATACCTTTATTCTTCCAACTCCCTATCATTTTTCCGAGTGGAATCAAAAAGTTCCTCGAAATTATAAAAATAAAGTTTCTTGGAAGAGTTTGATACCTATAAGTATTTAATTAAAAGAGAAATGATACATAGTCCTATGATCATTTCTAATTCAAAAGCAATACACTTAATATCCTTCAAAAGAATTACTAAGTTCTTCTCTTTGTTACTATGCAACCCTAATAGATTACTAAATTTCTCAAGAGATTCCATCAAACATTGAATAGATGATTTGTTTTCATTATAGAAGAGAAGGATATCATCAATAAAAGTGAGATGAGAGATCTCTAATAGTTCATACTTGCTAGGAAATTTAAAGCCCCTCTCCTTATTGATATTTCTTTTGATAATTCTAGAGAGAACTTCCATCGATATTATAAGGAGGTAAGGGGAAAGAGGATCCCCTTGCTTTAAGCCTTTTACCCCTTAGAAGACAAGTGTGAATTCTCAATTCGCTATTACACATAAGAAGGTTATGGTTCTCTAAGAAATAAACAACATGAGGAACCTTATTTCTTTTAGAACTTGAAGCAAGAAGCTCTATTCAAGAGTGTCAAATTCCTTGTGAATATCCACTTTCAATGTATAGTTTTTCCCTGAACCCTTAAGATGGCAATGCTTAAACAAATCCTAGATAATCAAAATATTATCTCATATGCTTTTACCTTATAGAAGTGCAAATTAGAGGTTATTTATAAAATCAGGTAACATCATTTTAAGCCTATCTATAAGTATCTTAGAAATGATCTTATAGAAGGTGATATAATAGGAATTAGGTATGTATTCTTTAAGAGTTCAATAATAGGGACTAAACAAAGTAAGGTTTTATTCTAGGACTTCATCAAGTTGTAGCTTGAAAAGAATTCCATCACAGCATCACATACTTCCTTCTTGATCAGATTCCAAGCCTTTTGAAAGAAAAAACTCATGAAATCCATTTGAACTAAGGTCTTTGTTTAGATTAATGTTAAATAAAATTATTTCAATCACTTTAGTAGTGATGGATTTGCACAAGAGCTCACAATAAGATTTAGATATAAGGTTTAGGATAATATCACTTATACTTGATAAGGACAACTCAGAGTTCCTTATAACTCTAAGAATAATTTCAAAGTATTCTTTAGCAATATTAAGTAACTCTTTTTTCGTTGGTAACTAATGCTACTTACTTCTTCATTCCTTAAAGAAGTGATGTTATTTATGTTCCTCCTCGATAAGATACTTCTATAAAAATATTTGGAATTAGATTTTCCCTATTTCAACCATGTAATTATAGAATTTTACATGATGATGGAATTTTGAATTTAAAGAGCATCTAAGTAAAAGTTTAAGGCTTTCGTCTCTAATTACTTCCTTTCAAAATCTCTATGATAAATATACAAGTCTCTTTACCTGCTTTGAAATTCTTCCTTTCCGTTTAGAATAGAAATTTTAATATTAAGGAATGAAAGTTGATGTACTTTCTTAAGCTCCAATTGAATAGGTCCTATTTTCCTAAAAATTTAATAAGATTTATACCCTCAAACTTGAAGTTCCAGGCCCTTTCTTACGATTGTATTAACACCATACTTAGAGATAAGAAAATTAAAATTTTTAAAGGGGTTATCTTATTTTTATTCTCCATTAATCTAGAAATTTTAATTGGAAAATGATCAGAGCATAAACTATCCTAGATTATACATTACTATTAGGATACTTTAAGAGCCATTTATAGTTAACTAAGGTTGTATCTAACTTTTTATGAATAGACCAAATACCATCTTGCCTATTGCTTTAGGTAAAATGGCTTCTTCTTGAGTTAAGATCACTAACCTCTATAGTGAATAGTTAAAATATCAAGTGCTTACTTGATCTAGACTTACATATTACTTTAACTATTATTGATCCAATTATATGTCGATCCTAGATTTCCTAAAGGGTTGATTACTCTCTCTCTTGACCTAATTAATAAACCCTAATTGAACCTAAAATTCTAGATTTTCTGACCTCTTTATTCACAAAACTTCCTAACATTTTCAATTAGATTTGAAGTTATTTATCTGATAATCAAGTCCTTGCACAAGATCTCTCTTCAAATGATTGTTGATTTCATAATTGCATGACTTATTAAATTGAAAAATCTCATTGTAAAACCCAATCTGATTACTTTTGACTCGCTCTCCTGACTAATTGTCAAAGTATGAAATGCAAAATTATCACAACACCAAAATTTTATATTGAATCAATAAAAATCAAAGTCACAAAATAACTTTGGAATAAACCTTAATTTGGAAATTAGAACTTTATGAATGTAATAGACATATAAGAATTCGGTTTACACATCAAGTTTAATAAAAATAACAAAAGGAAAAAAAAGAACAAATCAGTTTGGAGCTTGATCTAAAAAACTAGAATTTTGGACGTTCTTTTTGATCTCCCTTGTTTGATCCACTTCTGTTAAATGACTGCTGCATTTGTTAGGCTTATTTTTATTTTTAATATATTTCTTAGGATTTTGGGGGTGTAACTAAGGTTTTCCCCCTTTGATTGGTTTTTAAAATGTTCCAAACCCTAAAATAGATGGAAAATTTCTCACTTGGAAAGCCTCTATCATGATCGTGGCATGGGAGTCACTATAGAAAATTTGCTTATGTCATGATCGTGATATGCATGTCACGATTGTGACCCTATCCATGCTGCTCTATGCACATCCAACATCTTTGTTCTTCAATTATCTAATCTTGAACACTAATAAACACATTAAAAACCTTAAGAAATATCAGATTAAGATTGAAAACATGCTCTTGACCATACAAACATTTATAATATAAAAAAACACTCAAATTAACATAATCCTAAGCATATAAATGTGATAATCATCTAATAAACACCTATAAACACGCTAAAACATCCATCAAAACATAGTATAAACTAAACTTATCAATATCCCCACTCTTAAAGGTTTGCTTGTCCTTAAGTAAAGACAAAACACCAACAAATCAAACCAACATAAACATATAGGAAATCATTCATGCAACATGCAATACTAAGACAATGGAATCTAACTTTATGGAATCAATTTAACTGCAAACATCAATCATTTAAGTTGTGCCAACATAATACCTTATGCATTTCAAGGTTAAGCACTTTTAATTGAATTTACATATTAATTAAAACATTAACATCATATTCATTCACTTATAGCACTTTTTACACATACAATTATAATTAGTAGTCAATCAAAATTGCAACTATCACTAAGTATCCCTTTATGAAAATTCTGACTATTTTCAAAGATCAGTAGGTTTTATTTATCAAAACACCACTTTTTTAATTTTCTTTAACATTAACCTAGTCTTTTGACACAAAGAAACACACCTTTTCACGAATGTCCCCTAGTTACTCAACTAGGCCATGTTTTATTAATTAGCATGGTTGGAATGTCATTTTAGCCTTTTGACGCAAAGATAAACATTTTGTCATGAATGCCCCCAGTTACTTAGCTGTATCACATCCTTAACTAGCTACTAGCGTTATTCATAACCTAATATTGTTTTTTAAAAGGGCCATTAGAATAGTTACTTATTTAATAAATATTTTTATATATGAATATATTTTACATAGCCTACCTTATTTCCTTTTAGTCAATCATCCTCATAAAAGTTTACTAATTCTTTTAAATCATTTAATTGACTATAACTATAAATGTATACAAAACAATTTCCTAAGGTGGTTAAAATAAATTTCATATCCTAATTAACATGGATATTTAACCAAAGATACTTAAAACATAAAATTCACAAATCAATATTTCTTTACAAATTAAATGATCATGTTTAAAGTTAAATTAATTCCATCAAATTATTTTCAATGACACATTCACACATATGTAACATATGTTCACATAATGTCAACCTGATCAAAAACTAAGACAATATGATACGAAAAAATTCACACACATGGCATGTCAATACACAAGCCTCCCCACTCTTAGACAACATATTGTCCTCAACATGAAAAAACAAACAACATATTTACATGAAAATAAAAATGGCAAGACATAACATAAGGAAAATGGTAAGAGCGTGAAACCTGTTAAAGGGATGAAGGTGGTGAAGGTGATGGAGATGGAATGTGAACATCTTAAGTAGTGAAGTATTTGTAAATATTCTTGATGTCGCATTGATATCACCATTATTCTTACACCGTCTCTTTTAAAAGTTTTTTGTTATTAGAAACCAATTTAACAACCTTTTCCTAGCATTCCTCTTCACCGTCCTCTGTCTCTTCTCTGATTGATCCTTCATTTTGCTACTATAGTGGTGCAGAGCTCGAACTAGCCTGTACTGTTCTATGTTTTACATATGTTTTGTATCTAAGACCTCAGAGGCACATGTGATCGACTGCCAATATTTCAACTCACCCTAAGTGTGTATGATTCAAAAACTCAGGAAAAATAATTGTTAGTCCTTTAACATTAACACCATAGTGCACAACAAGTGTGGTGATAATATAACCCATACCAAGATAACTACTTTTCTTTTTAAGAGCAGTAGTTATAGATTAAAAAATGCAGGTAATTGTGCAAGCTTTCACATTGTTATCCATACACCATAAAATGAATAATTCCTTAACAGAACATTTATTAGTTTTCAATTTATCAAAAACAGTTTGATACATAAAATTTTGCAGTAATAAATGTTCAGGAATAAGGATGACATTATTATGTGCATTTCGAACATTAAAGTTATCTAAACTCGTTAAAATTTTCTAATATCGCTTGGCACGAAAATCATCATGCTTTTTATGTTCGAATGAGGAAATCCACCAATTTTGGCTAAATTATCATAATTCAAATGATAAGGTTGACCTTTCAAACAAAACCAAAATTCAGTTAGATTTTGCAACGAAAATTAAAGAGTAGTATAAGATTCAATGGTTAATCTGTATACAAAATGTAGTCAAAAGTAATAAATTTGTCCTATTAACTGTTACTACTCAAAGACTCAACATTGTATTTAAATCCTACATTGTCTAAAATATCAAAATAGAAATACCTAGGAGCATTACTTACCCTAGAACAAAGAGTTTGGAATCGGATACCTTCATCTTCCAAATAAATCAAAAATAGAGCTCCAAAGTCCGTAGCCTTATCCCATGCTCCAATCCTTGGCAATGGCGTTTTTCCTTTAGATTGTGAGCATTTAGCGCTTTGCTTGATTCTTGGCCCCATTATTAAGTGTAAACATACAAAAAATACAAAAAACACAACAAAATACACCAAAAACACCCAAAAAACATTAATGGAGAAAATAAGCACGAAATTATGTAAAAACCACTTTGAAAGCATAACATTTGTGTGGAAGTTACAAAATGTATAAAGGAGGGAGTAAAAACTAGTTGATAGTTGCAAGAAAAAGTAAGAAATCTAAGGAAAGTGAACAGAGAAGTAAGAGGGATTTGTAGTGGAGGCTAAGGTCTAGAGAGAGAAGGAGTGTGTGAAATATGAGAAAATACGAAGATATAGGGTTATGGTTAAAGGAGGGGTAAAATGGGGGGGTTTTGGATGAAGAATCACGTTTCTTCTGTCCAAATGTCACGATCATGATAAAAGCAACTCACAGTCATGCACGATCGTGATATGGGAATCATGATCGTGACATGGTGAATTTTGTCACCTTTGTCTCGTTTCATTGTTTCTTCATCATGTAACCTTTGAGCTTGCTTCCCTAACTCATATTAACTTTAAAAAAAGACTTTAGTTATCCGAATCACTTTAAAAACATTGAAATTAAAACCTTAATACTAGAATTAAAAACAAACCTAACTACTGAAATTTGCTAAGTTGTGGTCGTTAGCTTAACCATTCATCATCTGAAATGTTTTCAATCATTGGAAAGGAAACAAATTACTTCCTTTTCTTGCAAGAATACTTCTTTAAGCTACGCTTTACATCTATGTCGATTCACTTTGAAGGTTTCCTTATTTTGATTTTCTAATTCAAATATACATGGGTTACTCTGAAAGTCCCACTCCACTTTGATTTGAGCTTTCCCAGAAACAATTTTAGTTTCGAACTATATAATAAAATCACATCTTCCACTTTGAACTCTTCTTTTTAAAATGAGAATCATGCCACTTCTTCACCTTTTCCTTGTATAACTTGGCATTCTCATATGCATTAAGCCAAAGTTCATCGAGTTTGTTCAATTATAGCAGTCTTTGTTCACCCACTTGCTTCTAACTTTTGTCACCCATTATGCTCTACGCTCAAGTGCCATGGGCAAATGACAAGCTTTACTATAAAAAAAGACTAAAGGGACTCATTCGGATTGGAGTTTCAAAGGTGATTCGATATGCCCACAACGTGTCATCTAGTTTTAATGCCTAATCCTTCCTTGAACCATTTACCATCTTCTCCAACTTCATATTTTACAACTTCCCCTTATCCACTTGTTTGCATATGGTATGAAGTGGCGATATAATGGTGAACTCCATATCTTTTTAAAAGAGCATTAAAAGATTTATTATAAAAATGTGCTCCTCTATCACTTATTATCATTCTTAGCACTCTAAATTGGTTGAATAGTCATTTGATGAATTTTTTCACTACCTTGCCATCATTCGTCAGAGTTGCCATAATTCAAACCATCGTGACATATAGTCTAATCCTACTAAAATATACATATTCCTTATGGAGGATTGGAAAGGCCCCATGAAGTTAAGTCGTCACACATTGAAAACTTCGACTTCTACAATGTTAGATAAGGGCATCTCATCTCTTTTCAAGATGTTACCCACTCTTTGACATTTATCGCACTATGCCATGAATTCTCAAGCATCCTTAAATAGATGTGTCTAATAAAATCCACATTTGTCGCCATCTTGTTTACTCTATAATGCCCAACATACGTAACTTCATAACACTTCATCAATATATCTGACATCTTCTCCAAAACACATTTCATTGCCAGTTTGTCAGCACACATCCTATAGAGAATCAGGTTATCCCATAAATAATAGCTACACTCAAACAATAATTGATTTTTTTATTGAGACGATAAATCTGAAGGAAGTCTACCGCTTGCAATAAAGTTTGCTATATCCACAAACCATGGTGCTACAATGCAATCAAGTAACATTATGGATTCGTTTGAGAATCGTTTGTTAATATCATTGGTCTGTTCAATTTCCCCTCATTTCAATCATGTTGAGTGGTCTTCTATCATATTTTTTTATCCCTTTTATCTCTTATCTTGATTTCAAATTCTTTTATAATAGTACCCATCGAATAAGCCGCGATTTTGCGTCTTTCATGGAAAAAAGATATTTAAGTGCAGCATGTTATGTAAAAACAATAACCTTAAAGCCCAAGAGGTTTGAACGAAACTTATCACATGCATACACCATCACTAGTAACTGCTTCTTAATGGTGGTGTAATTAAGTTAGGACCCAGTTAATGTCTTGCTTGCATAGTAAACCAAGTGCAACTTCTTATTCTTCTTTTAGCTCCACTCGCAACTCACAACTTGGTCGCTAGCATCGCACATCACTTCGAATGGTGTTGAATGGAAAACAGACTACTCATTTTACGCTCAAAATTGTAAGTATACGGGTCATGACTTATAGTAATAAGCTGATATCGATCCCACAAGGATTGTGCTTAGGCACCACTTAATTCAGATTGATCTTTTTTAAGAACCAAAATTTTCTATTGAAATAAATTAAAAAATTAAATTAAACAACCAACAATGCACAAATAATAACATAAAAATGCAGAAACTTCGAATTTAAGATTTTAACAACTAGAAATAACTTTTTCCCTATCTTATCTCCCTCCTATTTTGTTAATTAAATTGTGCCTCACCTAAGATGTCCTAATGTATTAACTACCCTCCCTCAAGGTGTAATTAATTATCCCTAGCCAAATTTAATAAAGTTGGTTAAGCAATCTCTTAATCTACAAAATCAATCTACCAATTCAACTAGTTATGAAGCTATCCTATAAGTGAGCAATTAAATTAGTCGAGATCTTTCTTCTAACTAATCAATTAACTTAATGAATGTAGGCCTATAAAGTGCCAACTCTCATTATACAACCCTACATAAATAACCCAACTCAATCTCTCAATATATTGTAAGGTATAAATTCATCATACATGAAAAGCTTCATTTATTCAAATCAACAAAATAAGAGTTTAAAACGAAAAAAAACTAAATTAATCAAACTCCTCCTCTTCTTGGCGAGAATCTAGAAAATCTGACGTTGGTGTGATCTTTTCCCAATTGTGGATGAAAAACCTTTAATCTCTACCTCTCCCAAGACTCTAAGCTTGCATTTTTAATCAAGGAGGCTAGTCTCTATCGAAGCTCTCTCATCCATAGCAGTTTTATAACTTTATATAGTCATGAAAACCTAAAAGAATAAGTGAACCCCGCATGTATCCTTAGGTTAAACATCCCACGATCATGGGAATTGGTATGAAACCCATGATCGTGGGTTCTTACATTATAATTCCTCCTCTTCTCTTCTCCTCTCTTAGTCTCTACCTCTATGACAAAGATTGCCACCTCTATTCCTATATCAAAAATAATCAATTCTTGCCCTAAATCAATATCAAATATAAACGAACACACATTAAACAAAAGTAAACAAAAACATATAAAATAAATCCTAAAACACAACAATATAACCTATTATGCAAGAAGTATATGCTGAATACTGAATACTTAAGAAAAACACACACTAATGCACAACTATCAACTTCCTCACGCTTAAATCTTTTCTTGTCCTCAAACAAAATCAACACAACTGATCAATTCCATCACTTCATTTTCACAAAGATCAAAGCATGCAATCTCTCAAATTTTGGCCAACTTAAATGTCAAGTTGCTACACATATCATGGCTACTGTTCATTAGTGTACAAAGATAAGTATAGATGCAAAAATGAATCTTCCTCACGATTTCACTCATTTCTCTCAAGTGTTTGATTTTAGGGTATTTTTAAGAAACAAAATGGTTAAGGCTCAATGGAGGTAGCAAGGGATAATAAAAGGTAGGTCATTTAAGCCAAGGGTTAACACAAAAGGGCCTTAATTATCTCTATTAAGCATGCATCCAATAGACTCAAACCAATTCAAAGCAAGTTCTAAAGGTAATAACCTAAGGAAGCATCACACAAACAAAGAAATAAAATGACTATAGATGGAGTCATATAGGCTCAATTCTCACATTGGCTCAAATGAAAATTCGTTATGCATCTCTACATTACCTCATTGCTTAAATGTCAAATTATGAGTAAGCTTATGTAACCAACTACTTTTCATTACTCAACATGATTCACTCGCTACTCAAGTGGCCTAATCCAAGTTCAAGCATGCATTCAATCTCATTCTAACTAGCATGATAGAATCTTATGGCAAAACAAATCAAAATGATTCAAGTGTGGTTCCATTGCTTAACACAAAACAACATAAGACAACCTAATATGCCTAAAACATGCATCCTATTTATCACAATGTAAACAGTGACTAAAATAAACTAAAACAATGCAATTAACAATGCAAATGTCACCTCCCTACACTTAAAAACCACAATGTCCTTAATGTGAGAAAGAAACCACAAAATAAGTTAAAATTACATCAAACTAAACAAAAGACATCAAACCAAACAAAAATACATCAAACCAAACAAAAAGAAAAAATAACTAACAAAGTAATTAAAACATTGTAAAAATTTTAGGGTAAGAGGGGCTCATAAAGATTGTGATGGCGAAGGCGTTAGAGAAGGGACTTCAATATTACTCCTCTGGATGAACTTGAGGAATTTCTTCTTCATGTACCACTACTCCTTGTGCACTTGTCTCATATGAGTGTCGAGCTCATTTAATTTACAGCCTCATTTGTTGATGATTAGAGGCCATCTGGTTGAGGATTTGTTAGAATTTGTTGACCTTTACTGCTACAGTTGGTTCCTCTTCCACTGCTTCTTCTTGTGGCTCCAGGGTTGCCTGAGATGTGGATGGTCGGGAAGTGGCTGCATCTTTGCCCTTCCTGTTCTTAACGACTGTGCGCATTTGAGGATTTCGGAGCTCCATTGAATGGGGCTCCAAAATTTTAGAGCGTCTCAAATAAGGATTATCAAAAACATCATATCTAGCTATGCGTATATTATCTACATAAAGATTGTAAAATAAAGCCAAAATAGTAACAATGTATGACATGCAAAAATAAGAGCTCTTCTTATTAACACAACTCACAATAGATTGAAAAATCTGATAAGGGGTATTTATTTTGATTTTTCTATCCATACACCAAAGGAAGAAAAGTCCCTTAGCCGAGCACTTATTACTTTCAGTTTTGTTAAAAACCATTAAGCACATAAACTTATGAAGAAGTAAGTGCTCGGTGCTATGAATTAAAGTATTTGGTGCATTCCTAGAATGAAAATTGGTTTCACTCGTTAGAATTTTCCAATAATCGTCCACATAAAAGTCATCATGATCATCTAAAACTTTAGTGTTTTATAAATCAAAAAGTGCACGAATGACAGTATAATCAAGTTTATAAACATAGCCACCTATCCTAAACCAAAATGTATCCACT
Source organism: Erythroxylum urbanii (assembly GCA_027568935.1). Taxonomy (NCBI): domain Eukaryota; kingdom Viridiplantae; phylum Streptophyta; class Magnoliopsida; order Malpighiales; family Erythroxylaceae; genus Erythroxylum; species Erythroxylum urbanii. The sequence continues at coordinate 18,703,313 of JAOQML010000197.1, forward strand.
TTAGGATTGTAACGCACAGTGGTGAAAAATTCAACAGTCATCATAAGATATATTGACACATCACAACAAATCAACCAATCCCAACCAATGTTTGCAACTAATCTCTCAATGTTTCGCCTTAATCCTAGAGTTTCTAACAGTTTCAAATCAAAGTATTTAGGAGGCATTAATTCTTTATCCTTAAAGTCTCAAAATTGCATACCTTCGTCTTTCGAATAAATAGGAAATGGGGCAAAAAAAGTGACCGCCATATCTAGTTTACCTTCTCTAGAGACTTAAAGGAGCAATTCATTAGTTGGTTTCTGAGTTGCAATCTTCTTTGGAGCCATTGCAAGAGAAAAAAACTGCAAAAATAAGGAAGAGAGAGGTAAGCATGTTTTTTAGAGAGAAAGAGAGAAAACCTTACCAAATCCTTTGATTCTTGAATGATTAATGTGAAATAAGTGTAAAGGAATGAGGAATGATGGAAGAAGTGAAGAATATACCAAGGTTTGAGTGTAAGGTGAAGGATTGGAGAACTTGGGAGAGTGGGTATCATGGTTTGTAGAAAGAGAGGTTGTGAAAATTTCAAGAATGAAGAAAAAAGAAGAGGGGGAAATTTAAAATTTTTTTTCGGATGGGGCTTCCCACGATCATGGGTTAACTCTCCAGAAACTTTCTGGAGAGCCTTCCTATGGTCGTGAGAAACATCGTCATTCCCACAATTGTAAGATAGGGCTCCAGAAAGATTTTTGAGAACCTTCCCACAATTATGGGAAACACATCAATTCCCACGATCGTGGGTTACTCCAATTTTTCCAGCTTCTTAACTATGTTCCACCTTAGCATGTATTCTTAACATTTAAAAAACCTACAAACACATCAAAATTACTCGACCAATAAGAAATTTGAAGAGAAAACAAGTTAAAACTCAAACAAAATTCAAGTAAATACCAAGAAAACTTAAATCAAACATAATCATAACCAAATAAATCAGGCAAACAAGTTAAAAAAATAATTAGAGGAAAATAAAATTCCATGGATTGCCTCCTATGTAGTGCTTCTTTTAACGTCGGTAGCTCAACGTTCTCCTTGTGCTTAAGTTGGTTCAAATGAATGGTGCAATAGTAGTGCAGGCACTGATCTCACAATCTGCACACAAGCTACCATATTATGGATTCCACCTTCTTTGTGATTCTCCTTACTTTGTCTTTTTTTACGTGATCGTTTCTTTCTGAATTCATTCCCAGAACCCTCAATATCTTCCCATTGTCCTTGAGGTTTGGTTTCCATGATATTAGTTGGAGATAGAAGAGCAATGTTGTCTTTCTTCGAAATTTTGAAGGTTATTTGCCGCTTACCTACCCTTAGAGTTAGTTTAACCCCATCAACGTCAATTATCGAGCGAGAAGTGGCCAAGAATGGTCATCCAAAGACTATAAGGGTTTCCACATCTTCTCCAATATCCGATATATAGAAATCTGTAAGGAAGACAAATTTATCAATTTGTACTTGAACGTTCGTAATAATCCCCTTCAGTTGATGAACTGTTCTATCAGCTGCTTTTACTAATATCTTTATGGGTTCTAATTCTCCTAACCCCAACTTCTGACTAAAGGTATATGGCATCATATTGATACTTGCTCCTAAATTTGCAAATTCCCTGTCTATATTGACTCCATTAATACTGCAAGGAATGTAGAAATCCCCTAGGTCTTCTTTCTTCTGTACTATATTAGGGTTTCATTTCCCAATGTGCTCTTTAACCTTATTTCAGTCTGATTCCTTTAATGTGAGCCTTGTTTGTAGTTATTTCGTTATGTCCTTAACCTTTTTTGATTCAACCTCCTTATAATTCCTCATTGCCCTACTTGAAATTGACATTTGCTAAGCTAGAATAGGGTATAGAATTTTAAGTTTAGGTTCCTTGATTGGCTCAATTATAAACTCACTTGGATGTTTAAGTTTCTTTTCCTGGGTCTGAGTGATGGCCATGATCTGTTCCTTTGGGTTAGACTCGGTATTACTCTGTAGACTACCTGCATTTCTAAAAGACAAGGCATTAGCAAGTTGACCTACCTAAACCTCCAAGTTGTGGATGGATGAGGGATGGTTCTTCACAATATGATCAAACTTTGCCTCCATCCTCTTTTGACTTTCCTCCTGGCTGGCAAACATCCTCTTTTGGTTCTCTTCTTGAGTTGCTAGTTTTAACCCCAAAACATCCATCAACTTATCCATTTTTCTCTCTATAGATCCAAGTCAATCTTGTTGAAATCTAGCAGGTCCTTGCAGTCTTGTTTGGCCACCTATATTGTTAGTACTCCAAAACATTTTAAGTTATTTTCCACCCCAGATTGTAAGTATTAGAGTAGAGATCATTACCTCTTTGCAACTGGCCAAGTAATTTATCTGTTCTATACCACTGGCTCCCAACAAAATACATTCAGCTGTGCATTGATTATTTTGCTCACATAGCTCATACTGTAATTGCATAGCTTCGATCGTAGATGAAGATGCTCCTTGCATATTGCTCAACTACTTAGTAAGAGTTGTGATCTGTGCCTGTAAAGTTATAACAGGGTTAATCAGGATCATACCTTTTTGTTCCTTTTGCCCCTATCTACTCCTCTCACTCGACCATGTACAACTATTGCTCACCAATTCTTCCAGAAGATCATGCGCCACATCAATAGTCTTTCTCATCAAAGAACCTCCAGCAGCTACATTTATGGTTCCTCTCACGCTCTAATTCACACCATTATAGAACGTCTACAATAGGAACTCCCTCGGAAGGTTGTGATGGGGACAATTTCTCTACAATTCTTTAAATCTCTCCCAGGCTTCATATAGAGATTCCCCATCACTCTGTTGAAAATTTATGATCTCCTTTATGATTCTTGTTGTCTTAGTCAATGGAAAATACTTCGCGAGGAATGTTTGGGCTAACTGCTCCCAAGTAGTGATCTGCCCCAGACTAAGCGAGTTGTACCACGCCTTCATCAATCTTTCAAAGTGAAAGAAAATAGTCAAAATTTCATAACATCGTCGGACATCCTATTACACCAAAAGGTGTCGTAGATCTCTAAAAAAATCACAATATGGGTGTCAGGATCTTTGTTGGACAGTCTATAAAACTATACACTATTTTGCAATTTATTGAGGAGTGCTGACTTGATCTCAAAATTATTAGCTTGAATCGCTGCCCTTGCAACTCCTTGGGGAGTGAAACCTAGCCTCATAAAGTCCATCAGTGTCCCCTCATTTCCTCTTTGCTCTCCATTTTTTTATCATATTTCTTTGTATAATATCTCGACGCTTTGCTCTTTTTAACTCTTGTTTGTGTCTTATGATATCAGATAACTCTTTATCGTTAACTTCTGTTGATCTTAGCGTGCTCCTTATGTTCATGAATCCGCAAATAAACAAGAAAAGGTATCAAAAACTCTTAAATCAAAGTAACCTAAACTAAACAAGATGCTAAACAAACAATCCCCGGTAACAACGCCAAAAACTTTTGAATAGAAAACAGACTATTCATTTTATGCTCAAAACTGCAAGTATACAGGTTGTGACTTATAGTAATAAGTAGATATCGATCCTATAAGGATTGTGCTTAGGCATCACTTAATTCAAATTGATCTTCATTTAAGAACCAAATTTTTCTATGGAAATAAACTGGAAAATTAAATTAAATTAAACAACCAACAATGCACAAGTAATAACACAAAAATGCAGAAACTTGGAATTCAAGATTTTAATAACTAGAGATAATTTTTTCCTTATCTTATCTCCCTCCTATTTTGTTAATTGAATTGTGCCTCACCTAAAATGTCCTAATGTATTAACTACCCTCTCAAAAGGTGTAATTAATTTCCCTAGCCAAATTTAATAGAGTTGATTAAGCAATCTCTCAATCTACAAAATCAATCCACCAATTCAACTAGTTATGAAGTTATCCTATGGGTAAGCAATTAAATTAGTCGAGATCTCTCTTCTAACTGATCAATTAACTTGATGAATGTAGGCTTATAGAGTGCCAACTCTCATTATACAACCCTACACAAATAACCTATCTCAATCTCTCAATATATTGTAAGGTATAAATTCATCATCCATGAAAAGCTTCATTTATTCAAATCAACAAAATAGGAGTTTAACAAGAATTTGAAAAGTAATCTCTATAAATAAATCAGCCACTCATAATGTCCATAACAACCCCAACATTCAAATAATCCATCATACAAATGCTAGAAGAGAAAAAATGAAAGAAAACAAAATGAATCAAACTCCTCCTCTTCTTGGCCCGAATTTGGAAAATCTAACGTTGGTGTGATCTTTTCCTAATTGTTGGTGAAAAACCTTAAATCTCTACCTCTGCTAAGACTCTAAACTTGCTTTTTTAATCAAGAAGGCTAGTCTCTACTGAAGCTTTCTCATCCATAGGGTTTTATAACCATATATATTCATGAAAACCTAAAAGAATAAGTGAACCCCGCGTGTATGCTCGGGTTAAACATCCCACAATCTTGGGAATTGGTATGAAACCCATGATCGTAGGTTCTTGTAATATAATTCCTCCTCTTCTCTTCTCCTCTCTTGGTCTCTACCTTAATGACAAAGTTTTCCACCTCCATTCCTACATCCAAAAAAATAGTTCTTACCCTAAATCAATATCAAACATAAAAGAACACAATGAATATCAAACTAAGTAAAAACATACAAAATAAATTCTAAAACACAACAATAATACTATTCAAAATTAGTCAAATACTACTCAAAAGAGTCCCCAAAGACTAAAAAATCATCCATGAACACCTCCATAATGTCCTCGATCATATCTGTAAAGATAGATATCATGCACCTTTGAAATGTAGCCAAAGCATTTCACAACCCAAAAGGCATCCATCTATATGCAAATGTTCCTTACGGACACCATATAGTATCTCCCCGTCATTCTGTTGAAAATTTGTAATCTCCTTTATTAAACTCTTCGTCTTCATTAGAGGGAAGTACTTGTCTAAAAATGCTTACACCAGTTACTCTCATGTTATGATGTAACATCCCGTTTCCATATAACAGGTTGGATCATGGAAACGGGTACACGAGAGATCAATCGAAGAAAATAGGAAAACACATCTCATGCTCATGCATTTGTAAATAGTGATTTTTGCACATGAAAAATATTTGTACATGCATTCATGACATTTTCCCGGTATAATTGTGAATAAATGGGAATTTTGAAAAATAGGCTTTGTGTGTGAAAAATTGAATTGGAGAGGGTTTTGGGGTTTTCTAATTTTTAGAGAATTATATGAATTTTTCGGGAATTTTCGGAGTCGTTTCCGGACCTGAAAAATTATCAAGTGACAGAATAGGGGTTTACCGGTAGTGAAATTGACTGTCCAATGGCACTGGAAACTTAGGCTTATGAAAATAAGAATTTTTAAATTGAGTCATTGAAAAATTGGAGAGAAATTGAAATTGAATTGGGAAGAAATTAAGTGAGCAAAGGAGATTGTGACATGTGGCAAGTGACA
>JAOQML010000197.1:18713755-18725529 GCA_027568935.1 Erythroxylum urbanii
ATAATTTTTATTTAACATTCTTCTTTTTTAAATGAAACTTCAAATTCTTTGATAAGGAAGGAAATCTCTTTTAATTATACTTTAAATCTTTTAATTTTATTCAATTTTAATTGCCTCAAAGTAACTAATAAAATTGCTATTATATTTAAGTCACAGAAATAACCTTTTTATGAAAATACAAAAAAAAATACGTACATTATTTTATTAATTTAACTGTCGACATACAATTTGGTTATGATAACATACGCTGAATATATTTATTTAAAATTAGACAACAGTTTTTTTAGTTGCCGTCGTGTCTTGAGTTTCTCTCAATCGAGTCAAGAAGAGAGATGGAAGCCTCATCCAGGAGCTATTATGATTACTACAATCCTGCGCTTTTTCTTTGGCTTCTTCTAGGGCTTTTTGTAAGTTATTTCTCACCATTAATTCGGTTGTACTTAACTGTGGTTTGATTGCCAAAACGGGGTGGTTATTGGTTCTGCGGACTAAATTGGGCTGTTTTTGGAGTTATTGGTACCGTTTGAAGTATATCAGTGGAAGCACTCGTACATTTTTTCGTTCTAACACAGTGAGAATCCACGTTCATCAACTTCATGTGGTAATCCAGAATTAAAATGAGTGAAACTTAGTTACCTAATTAGATTTCTTCAATGTAGTTAATGATTGCAAAGCATGTTTTGGCCAAGTTATAAATCATCTTCCAATTTTGCAGTTTCTTGACAGATAGAGCTGATTGTTGTGTTGTGTTTGAATCTTTGTACCTATCAAATTTCCATCTTCTATATTCGGTAGCAAAATTAGTTGCAAGCTTTTAGTATTGGATTGGATTCAAAAACGTTGTTAGTAGTTATATTTGCATGAATATTCTGAAAAAAATTGAAACTTCTACGTTGTCATCTTCTGGGTTCCTGTTTTTGGCTCTTGTTGAATTGCCCGTGCATTTGTAAACGTGATGAACCAGTGATCAGCTGTTTGCCTTCAACAAGATGCATGATTTCTCCAGTGTTGATGGCTTTGTGGAGATAACTGAAAGCTTGGCGGAGATGATTGAGTACGTGGTAAATGAACCCTCAGTGGGGCTTTTCTATATTCAACAGCATACTCAAAATGCAGTCCCAAATTTGATTAGTCTGAAGAGTAACGTTGCTGAGAAGTCACGAGAAACCAATTTACACACTGAGGACTTGGAAGAAGCCATCACCATGACTAGGTCAATGAAAGAATGTGGTTTCCCCATTGCTGATGAGATGATTACAAATATTAGAAGATCTCTGGCAACAATGTCAACTAAACAACCCAAAAGAGGATTAATCCAGGCCCCAAGTTCAAGCTTTCAGAAAACTCTCTCTTGGAAACCGGGCAATTGGGGTTATGATGGTGCTCATTTGCAGCGGAATAGCAAAAGGATCAGCAGCTACTTTTCAACTGTATTTATAGACAATTTCAAGCTGCCATATCCTGATGCAAGAGAATTAACAGCGAGCCACTATGAGCAGACAATATCGAATCCTAGTCCACAAAATGTAGCTGAATCTATCAGCACTAGTTCATCTGCACATGATATCGACGGCAGGTGGACTGATGAACTGCCCTTATTAAATCATACTTCCAACGAGCAGCGAGGTAGCAACAATGAGAATTTAGAACGGGTTGATGAAAACATGCGACAACCTTATATATCTCCTGTATCAGAAAACTTCGATAATTTCAAGCCAGAAAATAAGCCAGGCTGGAGGAGTGGTTGTGAGAGGCTGTCTATAATGTAACTAAACTTGAAGGACGTGGAGCAGCAGGCTTTTCTTTATTATTTTCTTTAGTTATTTGCCTTCTTTTGCAATTACATTTAGGATGATTTTGGAAATTTGGCAGCATGTAATATAGAATTTGTTGTTTGTAAAAGTATTAGTAATATATAGAGTTGATTTCCTGGAATGAAATGTCAGCACTATGAATTTTGGTAGTTCTCTGAGCTTTAAAATTTCAAACTTCTCTCAATTTAAATGTTGGAGAAAATCGCTCTCATGCTTAAGAAATGATGCAGCCTTGAATTGTTAAATTCCGTATTCAAGCTAGCAGAACAGTTGCCAATCTTTCTTCCGCGTAAGTTCCAGGAGATGTTCAGGCCAACAGAATGAAAAACAAACTGAAGGCTCTTTAATTTGAAAACCCCATTTGGCAGATAACCTGATGGCGCATTCATGGGTTCATAGAGTGGGAGTCATTCGACGTATCAATTACAATCATAAGAAATTCCTTCGCCGCAAAACTGTAGGCAAGCCCTGCAAACTGCCTCTCGAACCCCAGGCACTCCTATCCATTGTTTGGCTAAAGGACCCTGAAAGGACATCAAGTAAACCAAGAGATTTACTTTTCATCTCAAAATGCAGTTTCAAATGAAAAGAAATTTCTAACTTTTGACATATTGTGATGCTTGAAGCGTGATTACAAAATAATTTGTTGCCTTAAATTACTACCAAAGGATGGCTTGACTAAGCCTATGCGAGGCGAACAGTATTTGTGCTCCATTTACAAGCTCGGCGTCAACCAGGAATATTTTTCTTCTTCCAATATGTTTAGAATTGCTCATGCTCCACAGACCACAGTCATCCTCCAGTCCCCGACATTAGAAGCAAACTACCAGTGCCGTATAGTCTCCCACATCAAAAGAATTTGTTTAGTGTTAATGATAAAACTTAATCTCACTATTAACCTTCACTGACTACTCATGCAAATAGCAGCTTTCTGTGTCGCAAGTAAAATTTGGCAAAGCCTTGACATTACTTCCATTATTAAAAATCCATCCAAATTTTACCTTTGCATATGATGCTAATTTGTCTTACCTTGCATATGATGCTAATTCGGCACCTTAACTTTCTCTGTATCTCAAGTAAAGATTCCCTGGTAAACGGACCTGTTTCTACAAAACGCAAAAAGCCAGGTAAGCTAACTTCATAGCTAGTCGGTAGTTCAGCAATGTTGGCCACACAACATTTGCAAAATGGTAGCCTTCTTCAGATCAACTTCATCCACACATACAGGCTCTATAGCAATGACGTACCCAAATATGCAGAAGCCTTATATCATTTTGGTGAGTTCTGCATGCAGTATAGACATCTTCAGAACTTGGAATGAGAACTCACAGTTCTCCCTTAGACCTTCAAGACAGTATTGTAAGCAAGCAGGAAAAATTCCACAAACCATCTGCAGAAATAATTCAAATGAGTCTCAATCAGGGGATTGAAATCTAAAGTCATGAAATTCATGTCAATGTATTAGCAACTCTGTAAACATGACTGCCAATGTAAAGCATCATTAAACATCAAGTTGAGCAAAGATTACAATCTACAACTTCAGCCATACTACAACAACGGCTTACCTCTTACAAGGAAGGTGCTATGTGTCATTCTTCAACGTGAGACTTTGATTCTGACCTGGCAGAGTTCAAGCATTGTAATAACGTTAATAAGACAGAATATAAAAGATAACAGAACATAAAACCAACGCCAAGCTGCACATCCCAAAGAAACCCACTATTTGGGTTCCCGTTGTATGACATCTTCAGGCATATTGTTTCCAAGGAAACGAGATTGGAAAAAGAGCTGTTGAAAATGGGAAAAGAGCTGTTGTTGACAATAAAAAGCGAACAATAATCAATGTACAAATAGATCAACAGAAACACCATTCATATGAGGTTTAGAGGATGAGGGAAGGAGCATCAATTCCACGTAAATTTAAAGAGAAATCCTCACTTCACAAATCAAAAAAAATACCCATGTAATAGATCTATACAGAAAAAGTAAAATTCACATTTTGTGTACCTGCAGGTGCTGCACTATAATTTTCTGAAGGAATCTGATTTGTTTCCCTATTTTCCTCCAACACTTTAACATGCACCGCATTTGAATTTGGAGGAAGTAACAGTTTACCACTACTCCTTACTATTTTTGCTCTCCTACAAGATGTTATCAAAATAGGAAGACATCAGTCAAATGGATCACCTCAAAGAGTACTGTGCATACAAGATGCATCAAAACCCTCAAGACATACCGGACCAGTTTTCGCTTCAAAGTGCCTGCTTTCAGTTTGGATGTACCTTTACCAAAGTGAGAGAAAATGATTTTTAGTTCTACAATTATAATAGAAAATTTAAGAATAATATCTCAGAACTATACAAAGGAATAAGATACTTTATTCAATTTCAAAAAACTGTCATTCAAAGCATTCTCACCTGATATAACAGATAAAGAAGTCGAACTAGCTTTCCGACTATCCCTCTCAGCTTTAATAGAAGCAATGAATGAATCAGCTACAGGTCCCAAGCCCTTTCTTCCTATTAACTTAACTCCTAGTTTCTCACACAGATAATTCAATCTCATTTCATCACCCCCTCTTACCTCTCCCAGATCAAGTGCTTGTTGTTTTGATAACAGGGTATATACATGAAGCTCTTGTTGTTGATTAAAATGTGATTGAAGCTGCTGAAAGAGTAGCTTATTGGAATGCTGCTGCTCTGGCCTAGAACTGTCTTGACTCTTTCGAGGCTCATTCAATGTCACCCTTAAAATTGCTGTTGACTTTGGATCAGTATTCTTTCGGCTAAAAATAACCGAAAAACTCCCAAATTCTAAATCAGGCTCCCGAAATAGATCTGCAAGGAGGGAAGCGCATGTATGGGCATTCTTTGATGGGCTTCTGATTGCCTTGAGTCTCAAGGCTCGAGCACTAGCATAATTAGCCATGTTTGCAGATTCCCTTAAGCCAGTAAGGAAAGCTCCATGCATGGTTGCTGGGTACCGTCGAGTTGTGGCCTCTCCTGCGAAGAAAAGCCTGCCATCTCCTACACTTTCTGCCAATATATCATAGTCATCCCCTGATGCACCAACTGCAACATTAGAATAAGAACCAAGGGTAAATGGGTCACTACCCCATCTTGTGCAGACAGTTTGAAGAGGCTCTGGAACAGTAATTCCTTGAGGTTCATAAATACCTATATGCATTAAAGCCAAGAGTCAATTAAGAAAAATTAAACTATGTCACACTCGGTATTAGTTCTATAATGATAACATTCGAAGTCTAGAAAGTCAACTCTGTTAAAAAGGATAGAAACATTCAGTTGTATGTACAAAACATATTAATGAATAAAAATGCAGAGAAAATAAATATGACCATGGACCAGCAGACAAAAATCAGTACTTACAAAAATGCTTACACAAAATTAACATTTCAGAGAAATTTTGATAAGCATGGATGACGGGTCTGTTTTCTCAGAATTTCCATGCTCTGATGAAAATGAGAAAAATAAGTTTATAATATGAAAAGTTTAATCGCATACCCTTGAGAATCTGAAGAACTTGGGTGACTGCATCAGTGGGGGACATACTCTCAAACTTATGAGCTGCTTCTCCTGCTACAAGTGCTAGCAAGAGCGGCCCACCAGCAACTGTTGCATAGCTATAAAACAAAAAGAACTCTCCTCGTGCGACTGGATCCTCAGTTAGATGTCCAAATGTATCAATATCAGTTTCCCAAAACACATAAGGAAAAAGCATGGCAACCTTATTCAACAACCCATAGCCCAACCTCTTTATTCCTTCAAGCTTCCGCTGAGGTAACTCAGGAATAAACTTGATCGACCCACTCTTCAACACCCCAAGTGGGACTGTACACAGTGCCATATCGCCCTCAAAAATCTGACTGCCGGCAATCACCTGCACTCCATCAATCCCGTACCTAACAGTATGCACAGTCTTCTCATAAAAAATAGGCACATTCTCAGCCAAAGCCTGAACTAACCTCCCGTTTCCTCCAGGCACAAAACAATGATCCCCTCCCATATCATATGGATCATCCTGATCCCAAAATGCCAATGAAAGCTTCGACAGCAAACCTGCATTGGCATACTCTAAATTAGCACAATGCCAGTTAAACAAGTTCATCTCCTCCATATTAACTGCATCTCCATAAACTTGTCTAAAAGTCTCCAATGCAGCCCCTAGTGACACATCCACCGAAACATCCCCCATCAACTGCCTTAACCTACTGGCCTTATCCAATAATTTATTGAATGCAGTCTCAACCTTCATATCCATATCTAAATCAACAGATTGCCCATCGGACCTGTAAAGGGGGCACTTATCTCTCACCTTGTGCAAAGAATGCCCCAATTGTCTCGCCAAAATCCCTAACGGATTGCCCAATGTACCAGTCAATACACTCCCGCCCAAATCCGCTGAAGCACTCACTTTGTTCCCTCCTCCTCCACTTCCCTCCATTTTCTTCGTATAAACTCTGCCGCCGGCACGCTTTCTTCCCTCCAAAACAGTAACTTTAAATCCAAACCTCAACAACTGTCTGGCTGCAGCCAATCCAGACAAACCAGCACCAATAATTATTACATTAGGTTTGGTGAACTCATTAGGTATCCTCTCTTTAATCGATTGCGAGACACCAAAATTAATGTATCCGTGAGACACCAGGTAGTTATAAGCAGAATCCAAAAGACCGTGACAGTGTTTAGGTACGGAGTTGGTAAACATCTCTTTACTTATCCAACTATTAACATTTTCGCGCCATTTTGCAATGATATGGTTCCGAATGAGAATGTAGTTAACCTGCCCGATTCCTCCAATATCAGAGAGCACCTCGGCCTCGATTTCCTCGTCGGTCAACGAGTCGGCGGGGAATCCGGCAGAAAGCGCGGTCAAGGCCTCTGCCGTGGACTCCTTGTTGATCACTATAATCTCTTCGGAAACATCCGGCACCGGTTGTTGAGGGTTAGAGTTAGGGATGGCGTTAGGTTTAGTAGGGATCTGGGGGAGCGGAAGAAACGACATCGTGGGGGCAGTAGAGCGTTGGGATCGGCCACGGCGTCGTTTCTTAGGGATGGAGAAGGAGAGGAAGTGGTTGGGGGTTAGGGTGGGAGTAGTGGGGGCTGTGGAATTGGGATTATGGGTCGGAGGAGTGGGTTCTGGGAGAGGAGGGTAGGGTATGAACTCCAACGGAAGGGCTGAGAAGTCGTCGGCGGTTGTATTCGTGTTCGGCTCTTCCATGGTTGCCGAGCTCTTAGTAGCGGAGAGGCAGATTCAGTAAACTTTGTTTTTTTGAAAAATAAAACTATGGAGCTCCAACAAACATGATCCCGATATGTCGTAGCAGGCAAGACTTACAACTGTACTGAATGGTAATTAAACAAATGAATCGTCAGTCGCTAACGGCAAACGTTTTACAGAAGAATGAGCACACGACATGTCGTTTATATACATAGAACAGTAAATTAGCAAATAAATGTCGAAAACCCAAAAATGGTCGTGCGGAGGACGGACCATCTGGTTAATTTCTAAAAGAATACAAGATAGATTGAGAAAAATAGGAAAAAGGACCAATAAATAAGAAACGAAAGTCATAAATTAGCTCACACGTGAAGAGAGGCATATTAAAATATAAGTGAGACTTTATCCCACATGAAAATAATATATGACCTTGAGTATGCATATAAGTCTAATGAGTTACTCCTCTTAGTACCAATTAATTTTATGATGAAACTTCATTTGGACTTATATGTGCTCAGTTTATTTAGACACAATCATATAAAATTTAACATGGTATTAGAGCAGATTGTTCTTAGGTTACACGTCACCACCTCGTCACAATAGACTGTGTCACGTGTTGAGCCGTAAATTAGCCCACACGTGGGGGGGGGGACATGTTGAAATATAAGTGAAACTTTATCCCAAATGGAAAGAATATATGGCCTTGAGCATGCATATAAGCGTAATGATTTACTTCTCCTAGTATCAATTGATTTTATGACGGAACTTCATTTGAGCTTATATGTGCTCAGTTTATTTAGACCCAATCGTATAAAATTTAACATGGTATCAGAGCAGATTGCTCTTGTGTTACAGGTCACCACCTTGTCACAATAGATTGTGTCACATGTTAGCCATAAATTAGCCCACACGTGAGGGGGCGTGTTGAAATATAAGTGAAACTTTGTCCTACATAGAAAGAATAAATGGTCTTGAACATGCATATAAGCCTAATGAGTTACTCCTCATAATACCAATTGGTTTTAGGATGAAACCTCATGTGGGCTTATATGTACTCAGTTTATTTAGGTCCAATCATATAAAATTTAACAAAGAGCTGCATCGTTCTTATCATCCTTGGATTTCGTTATTCATCATTTTTTATTATTGTTTTCTCCCAAAAACTAATTTTTTTAATAAAAGGTAATTCATTTAAAGAAATGGTAATATATACAAGATTCACAAAATTAATAAATAGGAAGTTAGCGCCGTAAAGGATTCAATAAATTAACTAGTGCATACATCAAATTGGAGATTAATCAACTCTGTTTGCTATAATGCTAGTTGTGTAACATATTTACTCGAGTAGCTAAAGGCCTTCTATGTCTATGTTAAATTTTTGGTAATGGTTCAGCACAGGATAATTTCCACTCTAATGATGCTTTGTAGATGAATTTGTACTTATGCTTATATCTAAAAATGTGCAATTTGATTTAGTTTAGTGTGATGCTTGAGTTTTTCAATGGTGTGCATGTAAGAGACTTAAAAGTTTTGTTAGTACTCTTAATCCAAATACCTGCTAACAGGTAACCTAAAGCCATAAATATTAGTGTCTCCTTCCTATGAAAGTTTGAGATGAACACTCCACTCAATAATATCAAACCAAGTTGTAGGAGGGTTGTGAACTCCATATATAGCCATTATGTACTTCCATATTTGGTTTGAGTAGGAGTAAGAAAAGAAAAGATAGTTGTGTAATTCTGCTTGACTTTTTCACAGAGAGTACCAATTAGGGATCTATAGGAAACTTCCAATTCTGCACAACGTAGGAAACTTTAGTCTAAATCCTTGCCAAAGATTACGAGCATGTCTAGGACAAAAGTCTTTACCCTACACCATATGATACCATTACACCTCGGGATGATTCTCTCTGAAGATAATTTTAGTTAAGGAAACGAAGAACTAACTTGAGCTCTCTGGCTTCTATAGAATTTTTCTACCTACTTGGTTGAGTTGAAGCTGGATAATAGTTCAATGTTACTTAAGTAGGAGCTTCTCTTGGAGAATTGTTGTAGTGTAGTTAAACCCTAAGCTACATTGGCATCTGGACTAATGGAGTTTTTAAACAATTGAACTTCAGGGATGGTGTGAGGAAGATCTTGATTGAGATGTGGATCAAACCATAAACTAAATGTTTCTCCATTGGCAACTTGGTAGTATCATTGTGACATGAGTTTAACTCTAATCTTGCCAATTTGCCTAATCAAAGCAGATGCATTATTGGAAACTTTGAAACACCAAATGGATTTCTTCTTTATATAGTAAGCAATGACCCATTTCACCCGAAAGGATTGCCTACTTTGGATCTGCCTTCATATTTTCTTGGTGAGCATAGTTTGATTCATCAATTTGGATGTCATAAATCCAAGACCTCATTGCTTACAAGGTAAGCATGTTTCTGTCTATCTTATTTTGCCAACTTTAGAAGTTAGTTTGCACCCAGACCAGATAAAGTTCTTGAAAATTCTGTCAATTTCTTATAAATGTATTTGGGAATTACAAGCTGGGATCCTTAATGAATAGCCATAGAAGAAAGGACAAAATTGATTAATTGAGACTTACCTACAATGGATAGTTCTCTACGGCTCCAACTGTTGATCCTATTGAGAAATTTTTATGTCAAATACTTGTAATCACTTAGGGTTGAGTTAGTTGAAGATATGGGAATTCCAAAGTAAGTCATTGGAAGCTCTTGAATTTCAAATCCAAAGATAGAGGCAAGGCTGGAAGCACTCTTGGATGTGTTTAATGCACTTTTGTTGTAATTGATAGTAAGGCTTGAAATATTGTTGAAAAGTTTAAGGGCATTGGTGAGGGGGCCCATTGAATTGCAGTCTACTTTATAAAACAAGAAAAGATCATCTGCAAAACTTAAGTTGATTATCTTCAGTTTTTTGCATTTACCATAAGATTTGAATCTAGGGTCTCTATCCACTACTCTAGGTAAAAGCTTGTTAAGTACTTCCATTGCCAGAGAATAGATAAGGGGAAATAGGATCCCCTTGTTTGATTCCTCCTGCCCCTGTGATTGTCCTATAGAGTTCTTGTAGCACCCCACTCCCATAGGGCGTATTCCTTAACACACAAACGATATTCGAGAATACACTCTACCAGGGTGTTGTGCTAAAATGGTTAGTCAAACTCAATACAAATTTTTCAACGCATCGTACACATTAAAAACGTCATTACAATTTCACAATAAATCAAATTGAAGCAACAACACATTTTTATTGCAATTGAAGCTCGCTTTGGCTCGTTAGATGTATAAATATACACAGTCATAAATGTCAATACACTTTACAATTCACATAAACACTATATAATATTTGCGGAATACAATTCAAATATATACAAAAAAATCACTGAAGACTTATGCAAATGCAACTGATCCAGAACTCTATCTCTTATTCGACTTCAGCAGCTATATTTTCAGTTTGTCTAACTGGATATCTCCTCTGAGCCTGAAAAAAAGTTTCAATTTTGTTGAGTTTTGTGAACTTAGTGAGCTACCAATCATCGATGGCTCACTCATAGCACATAATACAGACAATTCATGTAATCACATAATTCACATCTCTTCATTAATTCATCATATAACATCAATTAACACTTTATTCATTTATTTCACATTTTACATTTAAACAATTCAAATAGTGTATTTCAATCATTTAAACATACATATCAATTATATATGCAATGTTCATGAGACTTACTTTCAATTGTTATTGTTGTGACCGAGTGCCTATAATTGTTTTGTATCCATTGTGGATACCGGGCTCATTAATAATTGTACCTTATCCGTTAGGGATATAGTGCTCATTTTACATAGTGAGTCAAAGGCTCTTACCATAGTCTGAGCTTTAAGCTCTTTTTCACTTTATGAGCTTTAAGCTCTTTTTCGGTGACTACTCCGGTCACAATAGCCTTTATGTTATCATACATGTATGTAATGAAATGCATCACATGTATTCAGTCAATCAATTCTGCTCAGTCTTACATTTTCATATTCACGTTCACATTCCCATCCTCATTTATCATCAGACCTAGGTCCGGCATTCAACATTTAAGTTGAGAATCACTTATTCAGTCAAATTCACATACAATGAATACTTCTAATGAGCTTTTCATACATCAAATGCCTTGAATACTCGATTTCTGGAATCAAAGCATTCATATCACATAACAATTCAAAACAAAAATTAAAACAACAATTAAACATGTGAGACCATCCAGGTTATTCACAGTACGCTCTAGATTAGCATTTGTTTCCATGATCTGAAAACGTCTAGATGCGGATGTTCTATCCTGTATATCAACATCATGCAATACACATATTGCGAACATATTATTAATTTCACAATCACATAAGCATTTAATTGTAAACATATGTATATGTGTAATGTATAATGCATGCTCAAATTGACTATTCTGGGTATTTATCCTCAATTCACATCACTTGATCATTAACAACATCATTTGTGTATCTCAAGCTTACACTTAGGTTCATACCTCAAAGAACTTGGTCATTCTAATATCATGATTCAATTATTCACTAAGGTTACTTTAGCTTCCTAAGATCACAAAATATCCCATTTCTCACTCATCGTTACTTAATACTCATCATTCATCTTAATGGAATCACATTAGCCATCATAGGTTCACCTTCATTCCCATAACATCTCA
>JAOQML010000197.1:18726629-18747903 GCA_027568935.1 Erythroxylum urbanii
ATAATGTTAGAAATAAATGAACTAGTTTGATGAGTGTGTTAAATGTGCAGAAGAAGCAAAACACAGAAGAAATAAACAAAAGAAGAAAAACACAGAAAAAGCGCAAAGCACAGAAGAAGTAAAGATACAGAAGAAGCGTAAAACACAGATGAAGTAAAGATACAGAAGAAGCGCAAAGCACAGAAGAAGTAAAGATATAGAAGAAGCGTAAAGCATAGAAGAAGTAAAGATATGGAAGAAGCAAAACACAGAAGGAAGCA
This sequence comes from Erythroxylum urbanii, assembly GCA_027568935.1. NCBI lineage: Eukaryota > Viridiplantae > Streptophyta > Magnoliopsida > Malpighiales > Erythroxylaceae > Erythroxylum > Erythroxylum urbanii. The sequence goes on from JAOQML010000197.1 coordinate 18,726,890, forward strand.
AAACACAGAAGAAATAAACAGAAGAAGTAAAGATACAGAAGGAGCAAAACACAGAAGGAAGCAAAACACAAAAGAAATACACAGAAGAAGTGGAGAATACAGAAGAAGCAAAACACAGAAGAAGCAAAACACAGAAGGAAGCAAAACGCAGAAGAAGCAGAACATAAGAAGAAAACACAAACGATACAAAGTAGAAGATACGCCAGTACGTCGAACAGATAGTTAGTTGGAGTTAGTTACAGAACTCAACTAAATAGCAGTTATCAAGATTCAAGAAGCAGTTATCAAGAATCAAAAAGTAGTTAGAGACTTAGACTATAAATACTAGTCGTAGTCGAAGATTGAATAACTTTTCAACTTTTCGGAAAACTATTGATCTTACATCTTTTGAGCGTTCAAGTGTATACTTAGAAAAAAAAATCTTTAGTGCGATACCAAGAGAGCTAAACCTACTATAACAATAGCTCACAATATCTTTCTAGTGAGAGAAAGAAAAGGCTAAGAGCTTGGAGAGGCTAAGATAGCTGAAAGAATACTTAGTGTAAGAGACCTGAAGAGGCTCTAGAAGGGAAGAAAGAATACTTGTAAACTTGTTAAAGTATAGTGAAAACTCAGACGAATTATGAGGACTGAACGTAGCCTACGGTTTGGGGTGAACCAGTATAAAATCGCAGTGTCTATCTTCTATCTCTCAACTTATTCTATTTTGTTTTTAAAACAAGTATATAGGAGTTATTTGCGATTTAACTATATAACAATTTTGTGATATTCTTTTAACAAGTTAGAGAAGTACTTATCAAGAAATATGAAAGGTTTTGTATTCACGAAAAGAATACACAATTCAACCCTCCTTCTTGTGTATTTTGTCTATTATAAGTAATTTCTATATTAACGTGTGATTTACTTCACCTTCACCCTCAGTTTGACCATTTAAGGTATGGGCTTGAGCTTCAATTCTATGGCTTGTCAAAAGGAGGAAAATTCAACTAAAGGGACTTCTTTGTCGGACGGACTCAACCTCCTCACCTCTACAGGAGAAGCTTCTTTAGGGGTGGTCAATCCCTTCACCAAGGCCATCACCTTCAAAGGCTAGCCAAAAGCAAGCTCTCACAATCTCAGGGTCTTTTCCGTCGCCTTCCAGCCACAAATCCATCACCAACTCGAGGTCTTCTCCGTCACCTTCCAGTCACAGATCCATCACCTTCTAGTCCATGTTTCAAGCTGAGGTTTAATTTTTCTTCAAAATGTGATAGCTTGGAATCGTTTTTGACAACACATTATATTAACATATTTGACAACGTAACAATCCACCTATTTCATGCAAGTATGTCTTCCCTAAATATAGAGTTTCTAAAGGGATTACATGTATTATGTTAAAAGTTTAAATATATTATGGAGATTTCTAACTTATCTATTTTCACAAAAATAATTATTTACTGATAACCAGTTATAACTATTTAACTGCCACTAATTGCTGCTAATTAGTTTCATACATATCAATTCAACTTTTTAGAAAAGGGGCCCTATTAGAACAAGCCTTTATTTTTTTTACTCCATCGCTCACTGTTTTCGTACGTAATATTAGGGAGCCCGTGAAGATCCCCCCTCGAGTTTCTTCTTTTGATTATGACCTCATTTGATTATGTTACATAGGAAGCGACTTTAACAAACATATATAACCAGCAAGATTAAAACTGCTGAACTTTTACAGAATTTGGTTTCACTTCCGCCTTGAAAGTAACTGGTCCATCTTCAGCGTCCTTTTTGCTAGGTTACGAATATCCTCTCTATTGGATTCTATGGATATCCTTGCAAGTTGTTCAAACCCTCCACTCGAAGCGAACTCCTCTGTGTTGTCCTCTGCCAGAGTTGCATGAAGCAGACGTTTATTCTTATGGGGAGAATGACATCAAACTCCCAATGTGAACATATATTTAGAACGATTAAACAGCTAGCGCTTTTACCGTTTTGTCCCAGATGACATATAGCTAGCTCGATGTGACGTCTGGCTGAAGATGAAGGGGTGTCGGAGCTAGCAGCCAACCATTGAAGAACACCTTCATCAATTAGCAGTGAACGGCCTTTTCTATATCCTGCAAGTCACAAGAGAAGGTTACATGCCGTAGGAATAATTGTGTTTATTCTTTTAACCAGTACATTTCGACATCTAGAATTAGTTGATCTAGACCCAATAATATTCAGTAGTGTATTACTCTTAGAAGTAGCTATCTATTAAGGTACTTGTATTACTTATTATCAAACAACTCTTCCGTTAGGGATGGATTAGGTGAAAACATGTGCTTAGTATGGACTGTAGAATAAATTTGAAGAACAGTTAATTTGTACAAGACAACAATTCTTTGGGATATAGACATGATATTTATTGGTGATCCTAGACAATTAATGCCATGCACACAAGATTATGCAATTATTTTCTTATTATATAAGAATAAATTATTTAGAAAATTTTTCGGACTTGATAAATTTTCCTGTCCTTTTTAGGTGAATTATCAAATTTAGAGGACATAATATCAATTGTCAAATCACAAGATTTTTTTAACAAAATTGCAACATTTTGAAAGACAATAATACCTGTGCATCTTTTGTAATTGAACTCTTAATAATAATGTTTAAGAAAAATTTTCTATTTTTTACATGATTTTTATATTAATAATTTTTAGTTTTGAGATATATATACATGATTGAATACTTTGTACTGTTAAATTGAATCCTTTGTGCTTTTAACATATATCTAACAATATACATCATGCTATATCATTGTATTACATTTAAGTTCTTTAGTTATATAGATCCAATCTTATAAAGCTTTTCCTGAACGACCGAAGACTATTATATTTTTACAAATTCTAATATAATTATTCCCACAAAATATAGGTAAATGAATATAGGGTCACAGTTGCGTAGTTACAAACCTTTAATTATTCCTCGGGATTCACACTTTGCAAAATTGGCCAGGCCCCTGGCAACTTGAGCAATGACGTCATTATTTCCAGATCTAGTCATTGCTAAAAGCGCATTGATGCCTCCCTCTTCTATTATTGTCTTATGTAATTTTTCTGTTGTACAACAAGAAATGTGCATGAATTTCTTCTAGTGATATATCAAAGCAAAACTAGATATCCAATACCAGTCGACAACTCACATCTCAATTATACATGATAACTCCGAGTCATTATTTTCATGTAATTGTCACCAATCTGTACTTACCATTTCCACATAAATTGGCTAGTGCCCCAGCTACCATTCTAAGTGTTTGGGAATCGTCTGTTCTGCTCGCAGTCTTTGCCAGTAGTTGCGCACCACCTCTGCTCATTATTAATCCTTGATTCATTTCTGCAGATAGATAATTTCCATCACTGCCTCAAATTTAGATCCAAATATAAGGGAGAAAAGATTATGAATTACCATTCATCGCCAAGTTAGCAATGGCCCCAGAGGCCACCCTAAGTATAGTTGTATTTTGTGACGATTTTAACAACATAAGCAACGCATCTAAACCTCCCTCCTCCACAATCTTTTCTTGATTAGAATCTGATAAACATAAACGATTATCTCGCATTTGTAACGAGCTAATTTAAGGTCCCTGACAATCTAACAAGGAATACAATAAACAAATACACTTATTCGCATTCATATGAATGTTAGTTATTATAGTCAAAGTCCTTACGATCCAAATGCTGACGTACCTTCCGCAGCAAGATTGGCAATTACTTTCACTGCATGAATTTGGACATCAGAGTCTTCAGATGACAATAACTGCAGTATCTTTTGAAGCCCAACTAAATTTGCATAGAATCACAACTTGTCAATCAAACTATCATCCAAACTTAATTCTGAGTGCAAAGAATTATAGATATTTGACTTCCGAAAACATTGCTGCTACCTTCTTCGCAAAATTTTGCTATGGTTGCCCTCTGACCAGACAGACTCTCTCTTAGGGTGGACTTATGAAAACCCACTTGGCTTCCAAATGCTGGATGGCCTTTATTGATACTCTCCTTCATGTATGATTTCTTCTCATAAGAACAGAATTAAGTAAGACAACGGTATTTTACGAATCAGATCCAAAGAATTGTGCAGGGAAACCAACCTCAAACTCGCTGTGGGTTTCAAGTGCATTCTTTTTTAATTTGCCTAATTCATACTCAATGCTCCTCCTTTGTTTCTCTTCAAGCGAAAGCCTTTGCTTTGTGTTACAAAGTTCTTCATTTAGTATTGACTTGATATCAGTTTGCAGAAGAGTTAAGGTTAGTGCACATTCAAACACCTAACAAAACCAACAAGAAGATGATCTGTATATTAGTTAAACCATACCTTCTCTTCTAACAGATTCTCGTATGCTGATTTTAAGGACTGCAATTGATTATGACTATTTTCATACTGCTGATTCATTTCTTCAGACTTTTTCTTTAGTTCATCAATTTCTTTTAACTCCTGCAATGTGCAAATTGGTTGGCATGATTTAGAGATTCTCAATACCACATATTATGCAGAGATAAATAACTTTGGAAAATTGCTCAAGCTGCAGAAGTGTGTGTGTGTGTGTGTGTGTGTGTGTGTGTTAGTAACACCTAAAAGGTTTGCAAGCAAGATATTTAGCCAGTAAAGAACATTAATTTACGATGGTTTCCATGCACATATATATGTTGTAGAGTCAGTTTTCGAACTAAACCAACATTTGAAGCGCACAACCTAACTAAATTTGAAATGAACTTAACCTGCATTGACTCCTGGTGATCTCTGAGAAGCTTTTCTGCCACATACAATTTTTCTTCAGTTTGTTCAAAACGAGCATGCTCATCCTCTAGTTGAGTAACTAGTTCTCTTATTTTGTTCTCATACATCTGAGTGTTATCTGCAAGGGCTTTCTGATAGGTAGATTTTTCCACTTCAAGTTGCTGCCATCAAAGAAAACAGCTTCAGCCTTTGCATTAAATTTGAAGAACATTATGATGTGGAGTTATGCCTTACACAAGGATTTGAAAACAGTATAATATCTCAAACGGAGAAACATGAAACCTTTCAAAAATAGGCAAATATGCATTTTAAAAAGATGAAGGCCTTTAACTAACCTGAAGTGACTTTTGGCAATCAATGAAGAGCTTTTGTGTCAAATCTAATTGTTGCTCACTATTTCCAAAATGAACACGCTCGTCATCTAGCTGCTTTGTTAAGTCTGCAATTTTCATCTCATAAACTTGTTTTGAATCTGCAAGTGCTTTCTGATATGTAGAATTATCCACCTGATGTTGCTTCTAGCCAGAACAAACTGCATCAGTCATTATACCATCTTCATAAAACTTTTAATAAAATTAACTATTTTCCAAAACTAAAGATATCTAAATGAAAGAAATGAAAAAAAAACTAAATTTTCAGGTGAAAAATTGATAGAAATGTCAAGCCCAAATCAACCAAAGAGTAAGAAACAAAAGTAAGATTTCTAATGTACTAACATCAAGTGCCCTTTGATGCTCGTCCAACAGCTTCCTTACTAACGCTAGTTGTTCATCAGTACTTTTGGAATGGGATCGCTCATCTTCCAACTGGTTTACTAATTCCAAGATTTTGTCCTCGTACATCTGGGTTGTGTCAGCAAGAAGTTTTTGATACATGGAATTTTCAAGCTGGCATTTCTACAAAGCAACAGTATAAGTGTTTCAAGTCAATAATAGAATTGCTAGCTTCAGCCTTGAACAAACACATACCTGACTGTTCTCCAAGTTAATTTCCAACTGCTCAACTTTATCATTTAAATATCCACACTGAGCTTTCTGGCCTTCCAACTCTTTCAGCATTTCTTTCAACTTCAATTGTAGATGACTATTTTCTTTCTCTAGAAGCTAGGAGCCAGTAAATATCTTAAGACTTTGAAAGACACATTTGAGTGTTGAGGATGAAAAGAAAAGTTGGCTAATTATAATAGAAACTAAGTAATCAGTTAAGAAGTATGATAAACAAATAGGAGAGTAATTACCTCAGACCTTGTGACTAGGTTATGCTTTGCCTCAGCAAAAAGGTCTTGATTTTGTTTGAACTTTCTCTCGAATGCATAGTTTTCAGTCTCTCTCAATTTCTGTTGCCTTTCTATTTCTGCAGTAAGATTGTCCACTTGTTTTTCTAACTTCCGACATAAACTTTCATAGTCAAATTCTTCCTTTAGCTTTACCACGTTTACTATCTTCATGGCCTGCAAAAATATAATAAGGGAGTTAATAAACCCTTACCATATCAAGCCACATATGTAATGACAGCTTTTGAAAAGTTTGAAATGATAGACTAAAACTGTGAAAGAAATTGAAGAGCGTCACAACTTAACAGCTCATTTTACTTTACACAAAAACAAAAAAAAACTTAATAGCTCATTTTCTCTTTTAGTTACTTTGATATGAGATTTGCAAAACAGTTTACATTAGAAATCCCTCACGACTCACCCGTTGACCAAACATGATTGTGCTGGCAGTCTCTGCATGATGTCGCGCAGATGGTCCAATTGTTATAATGAGTGACGTCCTTGCAGAGCCTATAATTAGATGTAACAATGCTAAGGATGACAGTTAAAAGACTTGAGATAACCCAGGGGAGTAGCACAACAAATTGACAGAAAGAAGTTAAACAAGTTTCATATATAGCACAACAAATTGACAGAAAGAAGTTAAACACGTTTCATATAGGAGTCAATACTTTTAATAAACAGTAGGACCACATAGCACTAAAGCATCAAAAGATGCAGCCCCATCAAAATGAATTTGCACTATATGAAATTGGATAATCTACAAGTGACTGCAATTCAAAGGCATTTAAGCCATCAAACACTAGAAGTGAAAACTACGGTGCTCAACTGCACTAACGATATATTGCAAAGAACCCCAACTGAAAGTTACATTCTTCTTTCAGCTGAATCCATTTGCGGTAGATCTAATACATAGTTAAGCTACTTAGAAGTGACTATTCTTCTCTAAACGACGGAAATTAAAAACTTCGATATTAAGCCTTCAAAGAAAATTCCTGAAATTTTAGAAACTTTGCACATACAGGAAAAAGAATATAAAGAGAAAAGGTTACAAGAGACAATTGGTTTTGACCTCCAAATGAATCACGCAACAATCGGGTCAGCTTAGAATCCCGTGTAGGTATATGGGGACTGTTTTCAGCCAATGCATTGATACATTTGCCTAGGGATGTGAGAGAAAGATTAATAAACTTGGCCTCTTCAAGCAATTGGCCTTCACTTCCTGCACCATGAAACAATTAAACAAGTAGTTGATGATTATAAGTTTCAGTTGGGGAATGTCAATTTTGAGATTCTATCCATGTAACCAGATGAAATGCATTAATATTAGATATTCTGCAATATATGATGGATTTTTTTAAAAATTAGTTGAAAGATAAACGAGCAGAACAGCTATAGAAAGCGACATCATCATATGATCCTAGACGTACCAGATTTGTCGATTCTCTCAGATCCTGCAAGATCCACAATCAGCAACTTGCTCTTTCTAACTCGAGGAATGCCATTACCACCAGTCAAATCACTTGACCTATCTTGATCCCGTGAAACTATTTCATCTTCTGCATCCTGATGGATGGGTCTTCGTACATACACCTATAAGGCCAGATAAATTCATTTACTCGAGCACTGTAATATTCAAGAAGCTTTGTGAAACATTCTTGAAAGTGTACATGTATTTGCCAAGATATTTGAATATTCAACAGCATACGTACCATCAAGATCGCATGACTACGTGAAGATTCTGTGTTCTGTTTTGTATTAGCTGCACGGCGGTTTACCTCACCAATTTGCAGTAGCTCAATAAAGTGATTCAGATTCTGGATTTTCACTACCGTAGCACCTGGCAATGACACTTCCCCAGACCTCGGATCTTCATTAATAGGAAGATTAATTTTCTCTGGGGCAAGCAAATCTTGTATAGATTCCATATACAACTGAAGCAAGAATATGAGATGAGAATGAGCTAGTGATCATTTCCACCAGAAAACTAGGATGATCAGTCACTTGAAACCAAAGTATGCTTTTGAGTTGGCATCACAGATGATCTCAAGCATGAATGAAACTGGTCCTATTTGTAGGCAGACAAAAAAGGAAATACCAAAAACATAAAGAATAAACACAATTCTGAGGTAAGCTTTTGCATGAGTCAAATCCAACCATAGCTTACAATTAAAAGAATATATAGAACATTTCTTTATTTCAAATGTATATGTCAAATAAACAAACTATATCCTAAAATTTCAATACCTCACCCGAACAAACCAAAAAAAAAAAAAACAGATTTCATCACCTGCAAATAAGAGATTTCCACACTGTCAGTGCTAATCGTGCAATTAATTATATCCTCTAGAGCTCTAACCATGATCCCACGCTCAGATACATCATCTCTGCCTAGTCTTGCAACAGTATATGTTTTCCCTGTACCAGTTTGACCATAGGCCATAACAGTTCCATTGTATCCATCCAACACACCCTGGAAAAGTATATGAAAGTCGATGATGTATAAGAAGATCTATGCTTTAATATACACATAGTACATATTTTCTTTCACAACCCAACCTATTAAACATATAAAATCACTATCAAAGTTCATCAAAAATATATAATCGCATTTCTCTTAGACAAAAAACTAGCTTATCAATAAATTTTTATCTTGAAACTTCAGCAGTGATTATCACTGTAATATAGCAACCCGAAGCGTCCTTCTTCACCTACCTCAACAACAGGTTTTGCCACCACTTCATAGATACGTTTTTGAGAGGCAGTGTCTGCCAAAACTTCATCAAACTTGTAGGATTCAGTGCTCCAATTGTTTTTCCTAAATTTCAACCTGTTCAGCTGCAATAAGAAACAAACTTATATCAATCTGGGGGTTTTGTAGATATCATTTTCAAAAAAGTATTCAGATAAGTAGAGACAGATATTTAGCAGTTCATTAACAGGATGCATAACCATGCACTGCAACCAAAAGAACAAATTCTCATTAACAGGATAAAGGGATGCGCATTTAGTTCTCAAGGTTAAGTTTGAATTACCTCAGGCTGCAACTCAACACAGTCAGCGAAATCAGCATCTAAAATCAGATCTTCGGCATTTTTGGGTCGTAGTCTCACAGCAACTCTCACCCTTCCGGGATCTGCTAAGGAGAAAAATGCTAAGTAATACAATGATTAGATATATCCAACTTATCATGATTTGTGATTATGGTACATAGTAGGAAAATGTCATATCTTCCGTTTGATAAACAAGAAACAGGAGAAAAACAGAGACTATTCAATGCCATACAAGTTAGCAGATAGCCGACATCATTAGACGTACAACTACAGGAAAACATGAATTCATAAAATCAAGAATTCATGAAAACTGTACTTGAAGTTTCACAATATCATTCTAAATTTGACAACAATAATCTGTCACAATGCACAAGGAGGAAGCAAAAGCACATGATATAATTTCAAGAAACAAAAATCTCTGCTTTGAATATTTTTCGAACTTCTTCGTCACTTGTATCCACTGCATGCTTTAGTTCCAAAAGCAGAGGAAGAAGGAAGAACTAAAAACAAGTAACAAAAGAATGGCAAAAATAAATCAAGATAGCGAAACAGTAACTACAGGGTTTACAGTAAAGGAGAAGACCGAGAACACTGAATTCAAGCATTTACATTAAAAAAGGGTTAACGTTTAATCTTTTCCCGCAAAAAGCAAAAAAAGAAAACAGCGAAGAAAAGAAAAAAGGAAACCAAATGTACGAAAACTTAATTAGGAAAACGCAACAAGCTAACATCACAAGAACACTAGTAATAAGCTTTCAGCAGATCTTCTAATGTGAGAGGCAGAGAGAGACCGTTGTCGAAGTGGAAGTCAGAGGAGGAAGAGAGAGAGTGAGAGCGAGAAGTAGGAGTAGTAGAGCGCCGAGAAGAAGCATGAGTAGCCTTAGACCGGACAGACTGAGCATTTACAGCCCTAGAAGAATAAGAAGAGGAAGTCGAAGCTGAAGATCCATGAGGTGGAAGCTGGGCCTGTTGCTGTTGTTGTCTAGAAGCTCTCATGGAAGCCATTAACGGCTTAGAGCGAGAGAGCGAGCATTAGAACCGGAACCACAGAGGGAACGAAAATGTGAGAAAAATGGAACAGGCAGAGCGTCTCGGCATTTATAGAAACTTGTTTTGCTCTAATGAATTAGCTTATTATTTGAGTTTCTTTAAGAAAATATTCTTATAAGTTGGACCGTTGTTTTCTAGAGAGAGAAAAGTTCGAGGCCGGCACGACTTGAGTTCCCGCGTTTGGTGGCTACGGCCTACGGGACGGCAAGTTTATCATTAATATATGCATGCGATTGGTGAGAAGTGGACTGGCGACGGCTCCATCTTTTCAAAAATTTTAAAGAAGTTTCTTATTTTGTCTTGTCTCACGTAGGCTTTGCTAATGTTAGTTAATTTGTGCAAAACAAAATCTGCTAAAACTGCACCTTTAATAAAACTAATGGGATGCGACAGTATATGGAATATCTATGGTCGTTTCAGCGAAATTAATGGAGATATTTGGTGATTTGAATGTGAACATTGTAAGAAAGACTGCAAAGTTTAAGATAATGTTTCCCTTTATAATCGCCACTTATTGGGCTTTCATATAAATAAAATATAGCTGCTCCAAAAGGAAAAAGAAGCCAGTTTCAAAGCAAGGAATCGGACTTCAGTAATACAATTAAAACAAGTTCAAATAAAGTGAAATAATATATTACAGCTTCGACATATTTCCCATAATTGTTGGATTTGTGAGAGATTACGTTAGCGTTTGATTGGAAAACGTTGGTCAGAGTGGAAAGCACATAATTTTTGGACGCTTTCGTTTCTTGTCTTGTTACAAGCACAGCATGTTCTTTGAGTGGAAAGCACATACTTTTTGTCAAATAATTCCCCAAGCTGTCTGTGCGAACGTGCAAACATGAGACACCCTTCTTTTCTTTTCTTATCAAAATTTGAGCCCGGCTTGTCTTCCCGTGCTCCGTTTCCTACTCAGCTTCTTTACCAATAGTAACAAGGTTAAGCTTCTGAGGTGGCTGGTATAAAAATAACATAGCCCTCGACACCTGTAAAAAGACCGTATCCGTATGTTACTAGAGCCCAGAGGACATGCCCGATAGCCAACACGTGAAATGAGTCCCACCTGGGTGCACCAACGCCTATCTTTTCTAGTCCTCGTCTTGAGGATGGAAATGAAGAAATGGTAACAAAATGGGCAGTGAGATTTATCACATGGCATTACAAAATCTACAGAAACACACCCTTGGCTACAACTATCAAATCTCAGATCACAAGAACTAGCCCTTATAAGAAAATATATTAAGTTCCGAATTAATATCTTCTTAGAAGCTCGGCTACAATGACAACTGTAAATATAGGCGTCCAAAATTTTTTAATGTTATTTTAGACTAAAATTTACATCAAATTTTGCCAAAAACCAGCTTCCAGGCTGATTGAAAAAGATGGAGTGTTGTAATCGGTTTTCCCAAATTCTCTCCCAAAATGGCACCTCAGGCATCACAAATACTGACGTGTCAACTCAATCATCGTGCCGTCCCTGCTGCTATTGTCGCATAATGCAATGGGAACCGCATACACCACTGACTCAAAAGATAAAGTTGTTCCTAAAACCGTCATCTTTCACTTGATTTGAGGCAGAGGAGGTTCACAATCTAGCCATTGTCGAGAGAATACTTTCAACTACTCCAACCCATTGCCTTCAAATCAATTGGTCTTAACTCCACATGCTTTCCATGCCTGATATTAACATGACAATTAGATAAAATTTACACAATTGTAGCTCAACGAGGAGGAAGAGTTACCTCTACAAAGGTCAAATGCATCGTCAATTCATTATAAATTATAGGGCACTAGATGAACATAATACTCCAAAATAACAAAACATTGGCTTATTACAGAAAACACCAAAGTGTGAAAATGAAAGAACTATATATCTTTTGTGGTTTTCTGTAGGGCAGCGACCCCGAGAGCAGAAGTTTCTCTCAAAAGTTTATACTATGTTATTTTCTGGTCAAGTGCAGATTTTTAAATGCAAGTGGGGGCGGTGTGGGGTGTGGTGGGGGTGGAAGAGAGAGACAAGTCAGAAATATTTTCAGAAAACAGAAAAATCAGAGACATTACCCAAGATCTGATGGGAGTTTATAACCACCAATTCGAGCACGCTTTAATGCATAAATCTGGGAAGGAAAACAAGTAAGAGATTCAAAATAATAACACAAATCAAACACAAACAATGATACTATAAACAATGTATAGACTCTAGAGAGATTTCGACTAGAGCATATTACCCAAGGTCTATAATCATCCAGACTATATATAAAGCAGACAGTAACAAGTAAATTCTTTATTTCACTAACATCCATGAACTACTAATGTCTTAGTGTACTTGGATGAATTCCATTGTACAAAAGATAAGAGAAAAATACAAATATTAAGTTGTAAAGAGCTAAATATGCATTCAGAAAGATTGTTCTGCTGATCCTAACAGTCTCAAGAGACATGATCAATTAACACTACAATTGTCAATCTAGATAAATTAGTGCTTCATGCTTTGTTGGACTGTAACATCAGTAGCAAAACTGACCTCCAACCCAGCATTTTTTACAAGTTCTCGAACTTCATGATTCCTTCCTTCATGAACCTGGTCAACAGGTAAAGAAAACAGAATTTTAAACCATGCTGCAGTGCATGTCCTAATCAAACAAGAAAGGCAAAACTGAACTTCCAACGGAGCAAAGCAACAAGTCGAGACAAGGAATAGCATATTTTATGCAAAGTCGACCAGAAACTGTAAACCAGAAGCTTTGAATAGCTTAGTGATTTTCATTATCATGAAATATCCTATCTAAAGTTGAGTGCCTCAAAAGGTGGTAAGTTCAAATCAAGCAGAGGTCAACTATTTGAGGTCTGTAGCACAGTATTATAGAACCAGAGTAAAGAACTGCTATCTTTCATACCTTTACACATACATCTCAAACCTCAGACCTACTTCATCAAATCATGTACTTCCTAACAAGGAAGATAGAGCAAGATCATTGATGGTCGCATAAATAGTATTATATGACATGTTTTCAGTAAATTATAAAGCAATTATTTTCCTTGCTCACGGTGCTTACATTGCAGGGATGAAGATACATGAACAGATGACACAAACAGACAGAAAGAAAAATCTTCAAATCTTGAGATAACTCTAGGACAATTAAACGGAAAATAAATACCACAATGCGAAGACGGGGTCTTGATATATCAGGTTGTCGAGGTAGCAGCTCCACAGAATCTGGGGTGCAATGGACACCTTCAATAACTGTTCCTTTGCTGATGGTTATTAAATGACGTTTGTGCACTTCACCATCAATTGTTGCAACATATCTACAATTATATTAAACCATGTGGCTCACTAAAAGGGAATCCAACATACAACCACTTAAGAAGTCTACAGCAAATCTCTCTCAACCTAACTACAAAAATCATTGGTGCAAAGATAGCCTATAAGGTCTTACTCTTTTGATAACTTGGAAGAAGGGTGTGCAAGCATTTGAGCAAAATCTCCTGGCAATAAAAATATCGGAATGACTTAAGGTCAACCAATTCAATCTCCAAGGATGCTCGTTGATCATGTTAAGGAGGTAAATTCCTTACCATCATTAGTAACAATAAGCAAACCAGAAGTTGCAACATCAAGGCGACCAACAGTGAAGAGTCGTGGTATAGGCAGCCCTGGATTCAATCTACCCTGAAATTCCAGATTGCTTATGACTTGATTTCCAAAAGGTTGGTGCAAGCCGATAAATGTGATTATGAAGAAACAAAAACAGTAATTTAAGTCTTCTATATTTACTGTCATTATTCATGATAGTGTAGTGTGTAGTATAAAGAAAGAATGAAAAGAGCAAAATGAAGCCGTCAGTGCAATCGTACCCAACTCTTCAAAAAGTCATCAAATAGGCACAAAACTGATTTGGTCTCTTTCTTCCCAGATGAGCAAATGTATCTGTGATAATGAGGTTACATTAACCTTCAAATTCAGAAGAGGCCTAAAGATCAACTAGGAGAGCGTAGCTTGTGATTACCAACCCTTTTGGCTTATTGAGAGCAAGATACACCTTAGGAGGCAGTCTCTTAGGAAGGCGGTTCCCGTTGACATAAATCACATCCCTTGCTGGATCCACTCGAGTCTGCATACAGAAAACAGTCACAAAATTTGAATCATTGCCCAACTTAGTTAAACAACACATTCACTTTTCACCACACGCTACACATTATTCATGACGAAGCACACACTCTCCATAAGATTCATAACCATGCCGACAAATTTAATCCTGACCTGGGGGGTATTGCACACAGAACCGTTAACGGTCACTTTACTATCAAAAATCAGCTCCTCGCTACTCCTCCTTGACGCCACTGATAAAAACGTTCGACAAAACCACTCATTCCAATTCAATAAAAACCCAATCCATATTTCCAAAACAAACAACGCTAAACTGATAGTCCATGAAACAAAGTTCTTGGAAGTAGTTGATAACCTCCAGCAGCGGCGAGAACCTTACTGAGCCGTTGAGACGACTCTCTGAAATTCTCGTTGTAAAACCGACGAGCCGCTTTGGACCTCCGCGGCTCAGCCGCCACCGAACCGTTGGCTCCAGTTTCAGTCTTTAACTTCGTATCATTCTTATCTTTCTTTTTCTTCTTGGGATTCTGAGTCTTGGCATCTGAAAGTGCTTGGATGAGGCGAGCCGGAGGGTGAGTCTGGAGCTTAAGGTTGCCATCCTCGCCGCGGACAATCCACGGAACGAACAACTGACCAGGCGGAAGAGTGCTGCAATCTTCGTCGGAGCTGTGGGGTTTGGGTTTGGAAGGGGCAAAGGAAATGTTGAATTCAAACGACGGAGAAGAGGGGGGCGAAGCAAGGGAGCAGAAGATGCGAGGGAGGGTACGGAAGGGCTTGAGGAGAGAGAAAGAAGGCGGCTTTGGGAGCACATGGAGTGAAGTAAGTGTACAAGTTGTCACCATTGTCGGGATTTTGGAGGGAGATAGAGATAAACTACAATAACCAGAGAATCTTAAATGTCCAAGAGTAAAGCCCTAGACTAAGCTGTACATTTTTTTTAATTTTCCCTTTATTATTTAATTGGGCACAAATCATAGCCCATTAATTAAACCTACCCCGGAAATCTCATCTTATTCCTCTTGTTTGGGCCGAAAAGTTCCGCCAACAAGTCTGTGCAGGTTCAGACATCTGCAGCAACAAATGCATTCATTTATAATGCTGCATATCCATTTGTAGGAAACTGGAGATGGGAGGGACTTCCCAGTTCACTATTGCACCTCTGGAAATTGAATGATTACTAGTTGAAGACCTTTGTTAAAAAGTTTTATGATGAGTTTACCACTTTTGGAAAACAATTTTACGTAAGTTCTTTTAAGGAAGAAAATCGATGAAGTGCCTAGCGCTAGCCGTAGGAATGAAGCTAATCTGATGAATACTAACGTTACACAAAAGTTTGTTTACAATACATAATGTTCAATAAAATGTCACATATTTGATTCAAATTGAATTTAATACAAAGCAAATCTTTTTGGATTTTGGTATAAATCAAAATTTACATACGAAAAAATATAAGGTTAAAGAGAATTTTTCTTAACTCCCTAACAAAAACTTGCAGAATCTAAGTCTTGGATAAAAAGAAGTCTTTTAACTCCATGACATAAAACTAGGAATTGTAAAAATTGCTTAAAACTTTTCTAAAAAGATTTTCGGGTTTTGGACCGGATTAATTTTTTCTTGAAACCTAAATAATTCAAGTAAACAACATTAATTTAATTTTTAAAAGATTAAAAAATATATATTTAATCGGGCCTAGCTCGAGGTTGAAGCCACACAAGTTCAATCGAGCTTAGGCTTGGGCCTAAATCCTCGAGCCCAATTACAATCCTACATAACACAAAAAATTATAGATTCTAAAGCATCATGTTTAAGAGATTCTAAACATTAAAAAAAAACCCCTTTGCATATTAAAAAGTAGTCTCTTTAACTCTATAGTGTAAGATATTTTAGTGGCCCATGTTACTTATGGATTTGAGCCTAATGAAAAGAGCCCAAGATTATGGTTATTGGGTCTCAAAGAGTTGGACTCAAATGAGTCCAAGACCTTTTCCCTCTCTCCTTTAAACAACCTATGTTTTCAATAGAAACATGTATAATGGTGTCATATGTTTCTGAAGAGGGAATATACAACGTTTCTGAAAACAAAAACAAGAAAGGCATAGTTTATGAACCATTGTAGAAACAATTCAAAGTAGAAAAGGAAGAGAGGGAATAAAAGTTTGTCAAGAACTTCAATCGTAATGGATTCAGGTTTATCTTTATATTATTTATCGATCCATAAAAGTATAACAATTGGTATCAGAACCTGGCATTGTTTGTTGCGTTTCTAGAATGTGGTTTTCATGTTGTTTTCTGTATTGCTTTCTTCATACTTCGCACACTTTTCTGATGACAGACGAACCGCATATTTCTGTCCTTTTTTTTGTTTTTATATTTTCATACATGTTTGAAATCAATTTTCTTGAGTTTTTTTTTGTGTTGTTGGATGATTCAACTTGGAATGATCCCTCGTATACATATGTTAATGGTTGTTCAAAAGAAACAAAAAGGTTGTTATTACCGTGATTTTCTTGAACCAATATTGAAGATATGTTTCTGTGGTATGATGAAAACCTATGAAAGAACGACGTTGGGATGTTTTGTAGTATAGAGAAAACCTATTAAAGAACAAAATTAAAAAAAACAAACAAAACGAAAAACCAAAAGCTGAATCGTCTGGAGGAAGACGAAGACGGCGCTACACGCGCCACACACTGTGCAAATGTGATAGACGCATGTGCCAGACATTGCTTTGTAAGTGACAGACGCTAACACGCCAAACGGGCTTCCTATGCCCAAAACTCATTTTTTGGGCCAATTTTTTAGACCTTTGGGCCATTAAAGGATAAATTTGGGTTATATTATGCAACCTTAATTATTCAGTAATTAAATTATGGACTTTAACCTTAAGTAAAATAAATTTGGGATGGGCCATAATGGATTATTTAATTCATAATTGATTTATTTTCTATGCATAATATAATTTTGAAAATCAGTGCCATATTATATGTTTTATTTGGTACTTTGAATATTTTATATAATGCAATGTTTGGAATTAAATTTCCTATTATATGTTGAATGTGCGACATGACATAATGGTAATCCAAAATAGTTTATTAGTCGCCAAAGTGACTAAAGTAATTAAATTAAAATTGTCATGTACGATAATTGTCCAATTAAATGTTTATTGCATGGAAAGCTTATTAGTTACCAAAGTGGCCTAGCTTGAAAATATTAAACATTTAATTGTGAATGTTTCAAATGGTTATGTTGATATGATGTTATTAAAATGACATAAAGGTTTAACTGAACATTTGAGATTATTAATTATAACGCTAGGAGGTCACCTAAAGGTGGACCATTGCTTATAATTAATGATATTAAAGGGACTTTATTAACATATTTGGTTAATATGATTGTATATCCAAAGATAACATGCTTGTTGACTAGAATATGATTGATTGTCTATTATAGTGAATTATATTTGCATCATGATAGATTACAGCTATGCATTTAAATTCTCCTTTCACCCAAAGGAGAATTTAAAAGTATAATCAAAGTTTATTATTAGTTTGAATTCATTTAGGTCTATTCAAAGTATTAATGCGTGAGCTATATGTTGTATTTGCAGCATCTTCTAATTTGTTCGCTTTAGAAGATGGTTTGATCAAGTTCAATGGTCTGAACTATGCGGATTGGTTCGAATAAATCCAGTTCCAACTGGGTGTAATGGATTTGGACTTAGCCATACATCCCACAAGTATAACTGAGACTAGTTTTGAAGCTGACAAATCTTATTATGAGGCTTGGGAATGGTCTAATAGGTTGAGTTTGAATTTGATGCGAGTGACAATCGCAGAAAATTTGAAACTGTCAATGCCTAAGACAAATAATGCAAAGGAGTTCATGTTAAAGCTTAAGGAATACTCCTAATCTGATATAGCTAACAAGTTCATAGTAGGGATTTTAATGAGTGAGCTAACGACTAAGAAGTTTAACTAATCACAGCCCATTCATGACCATGTAACTCATATGTCAAACCTAGCTGCAAAACTGAAATTTATGGGTATGGATGTGAGTAAGTCCTTTCTGGTATAGTTTATTATCAACTCACTTCCTCTAGAGTTTGGCCAATTCCAAGTGAATTACAACACTATTAAAGAAAAGTGGAATCTTCAAGAAATTAAGGTCATGTTGATTCAGGAGGAAGGGAGATTGAAGAAAATGAAGGAGCACTCCGTTCATCTCACATTTCATCCAGGAGCTATAGTAGCAGCAAGCACAAACCAGGAAAGAAAGGCAAAGATAAGGACAAAGCTTTCAGCAAAGTTAATGAGTGCCAAATCCATAAAGATAAGAGGTGCCACTTCTGCAGGAAGCCTGGTCACTTTAAGAAGGATTGTCCTAAAAGAAAGGCTTGGTTCGAAAAGAAAAGTACATACTATGTCTCAGTATGTTTTGAATGAAATCTTATTGAAGTGCCTAATAATACCTGGTGGTTAGATTCTGGTGCAACTACTCATGTGTCACATGTTAAACAGGGATTGCTTTCAATCCAAACCATAAATGGAACTGAAAAGTTCTTATATATGGGGAACATAATGAAGGCACAAATAGAGGGCATTGGGAGGTACAGATTGACACTGGGTGTTACCTAGATCTAGAAAAGTGTCTTTTATATTCCTGAATGTGCTAGGAATTTAGTTTCTATTGCAAAGTTAGATGATGTAAGATTTCTATTTAAGATTGGAAATGGTGTTTTTTCGTTGTATAAACACAATTATTATTATGGTTCTGATACTTTAATTGATTGTTTATATCGTTTCAATCTTAATGTTGATTTTGCTGCATCTCTGTTTCATGTGGACCATATTATAGGAAGTAAACGTAGTGCACAAAATGAATGTTCTGATTTTTTGTGGCATAAAAGATTAGGTCATATATCCAAAGAAAGGGTATAAATGTTAGCGAAAAATGAAATCTTAGCTCCATTGGATTTTGTTGACTGGGATATATGGGTGGATTGCATTAAAGGCAAGCAACCCAAACATATATCAAAGAATCTAGCCACAAGAATTAATGAATTACTGGAATTAGTATACACTAACATCTGTGGTCCTTTTGACGTTCCTTTTTGGGGCGGCAAAAAATATTTCGTTACCTTTATTGATGACTTCTCATTATATGGTTATATTTATCTGTTGTATAAAAAATCTCAATCTATAGACATCCTAGAGGTGTTTATTAATAAGGTAGAAAGGCAGTTAGATAGAAAAGTAAAGATAGTGAGGTCCGATAAATATGACGAATATTATGAAAATTTTGATGAAAGTGGACAATGTCTAAGTCCATTTGCAAAGTTTCTTGCAAGTCGAGGCATATGTGTGCAATACACAATGCCTGGTACACCGCAACAAAATGGTGTAACTGAAAGGCAGAATCGTACTCTTATAGATATGGTTAGGAGTATGTTAAGTTATAGTACTGTACCGTTATCATTGTGGATGCATGTGTTAAAGACTGTTGTGTATCTGCTTAATAGGATTCCTAGTAAAGCAGTTTCTAAGACACCTTATAAACTGTGGACAAGAAGGAAACCTAGTTTATGATACATTTACATTTGGGGTTATCCGGCAGAAGTAAAGTTATATAATCCACATGAAAACAAGCTTGATGCAAGAACTGTTAGTGGTTTTTTCATCGACTATCCTGAAAAATCAGAGGGGTGCAAATTTTACTATCCTAACTATAGTACGAGAATAATTGAGTCTGGTAATGCTCAGTTCATTGAAAATGGTCAAATCAGTGGGAGTGAAGAATCGCGAATAGTGGATATTCACGAGAATTGAGTAGAAACTACTCCAAGTTGAGTAGACACTACTACATCAAACGTGATCCTATTAATTATTATTCCTCTTGTTGCATCATGAATACGCAACATATCGAAACAAGAAATTAATTTTCCAATTCCATAAGTTGAACATATTAATAAAGAACCAGCTAATGATGATCAAGCTACAAATGATCAAGTAATGCCACAAGAAGTAGCATTATGAAGGTTTGTAAGGTAGAGAAGACCAGCTATTTCAAGTGACTATGAAGTTTACTCACATGAACATGAATGTGACTTGAGCATTGATAAGGATCTAGTCTTGTTCAAACAAGTTATGGAATGTAACAATTCTAAAAAATGGTTCAATGCTATGAAAGAAGAGTTGAAATTAATGGATGAAAACAAAGTCTAGGAATTAGTTAAGTTACCAAAAAGTGCAAAGCAAGTAGGCTGTAAATGGGTCTTTAAGACCAAAATGACTTACAAAGCAACATTGAAAGGTATAAAACCAGACTTGTTGCCAAAGTTTATACTCAAAAAGATGACATTGACTATAAAGAGACCTTCTCACTAGTTTCAAAGAAGGACTCTTTAAGAATTGTTATGACCCTGGTGGCTCATTACGATTTATCTTCACCAAATGGACGTAAAGACTGCCTTTCTAAATGGTGACTTGAAAGAAGAAGTGTACATGGATCAACCAGAAGGTCTTAAAGCCATAGGAAAGGACAAGTTAGTGTGTAAACTAAAGAAGTCAATAAATGGACTGAAATAGGCTTCTCGACAATGGTATCTTAAGTTTATTGATAACATTACATCTTACGATTTTGTAGAGAACACTATTGATCGATGTATCCATATGAAGATCAGTAGGAGCAAGTTTATTATATTAGTCCTATATGTTGACGATATCCTTCTTGCTGCGAATAATATGGTTTTGTTACATGATGTCAAGAATTT
>JAOQML010000197.1:18760925-18799156 GCA_027568935.1 Erythroxylum urbanii
CTAGCTCTCCATATAACCCACGTACATCATCATTCAAGGTGGTAGGGTTGGGTCTTTAGTGAGAATGAAAGAGAGAGCAAGATGAGAGTAGCAAGTGAAGGATGAGAAGGCTAGGTTCAATGTGAATGGAGATTGGTGAGTCAAAATCGTGAAAGAGGAGAAGAAGAAGAGAAAGCCACAAAGAAAAGAAGAGAAAGCAAGAAACAAAACAATGAAATGGTCTTTCAAGGTTAAAACAATAGTGGGATAAAGACATGGTTTGGCAAGTGACACTTGTCACTTGCCACATATCCAATCCCTATAGGTTTGAACTAGGTTCCCTCATTTAACTAGTCCAATCAACTCCAATTTTTACTCCAATTGTGTCTAAATTTCAATGACATATGTCATTAAATCCAAATGTTATTTATAAAAATTTCCATTTCCATTTGACTCTTATATTTACTACCCTAAATAAATTTTCCTACCACTTGGCATTTTTCTAAGTCCAGAAAATACTCAAAATTTCAGAAAATTTCTAGTTTTCACAAAAAATTCTAAATCAATACTTATACACACCAATTCAATTTTCAATACATATAAAGCACAATTCATATCAAAAATAACATTTATAAATCAATTATACCCATAAATGTCAATGAATGCATGTATAATCATTTTAATGTGTAAAAATTTATATTCACATGTGTGTGTGTATGCTATATTATGCATGAGCATGAAATGCACTTCCTAACTTTTCAATAATCTCTCATGTATACTATTCTAGGGTTTTAACCCTTAACATGAGAAAATGGGATGTTATAACTCTCCCCTCCTTAAGAAATTTCGTCTGTGAAATTCTTACCTTATTCATCGAATAGGTGGGGATATTGTCTCCTTATGTGCTCCTACATTTCCCAAGTTGTTTCATCACTTGAGTGATTCTTTCAAAGAATTTTCACCAGTGGAATCACTCGTTTTCTCAACTGTTTCGTTTGATATCCCACTATCTTGATCGGCTCCTCAATATAACTTAAATTACTAGCTATTTTGATCTCCTGAGCATACTCACATGGATCACGTTGTGTATCTAAGATAGCTCATTCGGTAAGGCTAACTTGTAAGACAATAGTCCAATCCTCTCAATGATCTCATAAGGACCTATATACCTAGGGCTCAACTTACCCTTCTTACCAAATCTCAACACTCCTCGCGAAGGTGAGACTCACAGAAATACTTTGTCTCCTATACTGTATTACATATCCCTTCAGTGCTAGTCCACATAGCCTTTCTATCTATCTTGAGCTGCTTTAATTCGACTTCGGATCAGTTTCACCTTATCTACCGTATCTTGTATCAATTCTGGGCCTTCTACCATTCTCAAGCCTTCTTCATCCTAATACAGAGGTGATCGATATTTTCTGCCATACAATGCCTCATAAGGTGCCATTCCAGTGCTATTATGATACTGGTTATTATATGCAAATGGGATCAGAGGTAAATATTGATTCCATACTCCTTGAAACTCCAATACACATGCCCTAAGCATATCCTCAACAGTCTTAATGGTCCTCTCACTCTGTCCATCTATTTGAGGATGAAATGTAGTACTGAAGTTTAACTTTGTACCCATAGCTGACTAAAGACTCTTCCAGAACCTCGAAGCAAATCTGGAATTCCTGTCTGATACAATGGACATCAGAACTCCATGTAGTCTAACTACCTCCTCTACGTACCTCCGAGCTAACTGGTCTAGTGAGCTATTCTCTCTCACTGGTAAGAAATGGGCCGATTTAGTCAATCGGTCCACCACAACGCATATGGCGTCGTGTTTCCTCGGAGTCTTTAGCAATCCCATTATAAAATCCATGGTAATTATTCCCATTTTCATTTCAGAACAGGTAACGAATGAAGCTTCCCAATTAGAGCCTAATGTTTAGCCTTAATGTACTGACCTGTTAAGAACTTAGCTATATAGTTAGATATTTGCTTCTTCATCCTTGGCCACCAGAAATGCTGCTTTAGTATATTATACATCTTGGTGGTATTAGGATGCATAGCATAATCTACTGCATATGCCTCCTCTAGAATTTCTCTCCTCAGATTACCAATGTCAAGCACACACGACTTCTGTTTTAACCACAATGTTTCATCCCTCAGCTCAAACTCAGAATCTAGATTCATTTTCATCTTCTCTATAAGCTTTACCATTTTGGGATTTTTACTCTGTACTTTTCTAATTTTATCATGCAACATTGGCCTCAGTCTTAGTGTGGCTATGAATGCCTCATTCTGCTCTAGATTCAACTCTACATTCAAAGCTCTCAATTGAATCAAGTTTGGTAACCTCGACAATCGAATCTGAGCTACATTACTATTTGACTTTCTACTCAGTGCATCTGCCACCACATTAGCTTTTCTTGGATGATCCTCAATCTTACAGTCATAATCTTTTAATAGCTCTATCCATCTCCTCTGTCTCATGTTCAACTCCTTCTGACTTGGTAGATACCTCAAGCTCTTTTGATCAGCGTATGTCCGGAATGTCTCTCCATATAAATAATGTCTCCATATCTTTAGAGCAAAAACCACTACTGCAAGCTCTAAATCATGTACCAGATAGTTTATCTCGTGAGACCTTAATTGTCTCGATGCATATGCTATCACCTGGCTATGCTGCATCAATACACAACCCAATCTTTGATGCGAACATCAATGTATGCTACATAAGTAGCAGTTCCTGATGGAATAGTCAACACCAGCAGTGTAGTCAACTGATGCTTTAACTCCTCAAAACTCCTCTAACATTTGTCATTACATATGAAAATCATATTCTTCTTCAAAAGTTTAGTCAAAGGGGTTGAGATCAATGAGAACCCCTCGATAAACCATTGATAATATCCAGCTAATCCTAGGAAATTCTAAATTTTTGATACATTCTTCGGAGCCTCCCATTTCATTACTGCCTCTATCTTCTTTGGTTCCACTTGAATGCCTTGCCTATTTACTACGTGACCCAAAAACACTACTTGACTCAGCCAACACTTACATTTACTGAATTTGGCCTATAGTTATTTCTCCCTCATAATCTGTAAGATTACTCTCAAGTGCTCAGTATGCTCTTCTCTACTCTTTGAGCACACTAGCATATCATTGATAAGCACAATTACAAAACGATCTAGGTAGGGCTGAAACACCTTATTCATTAATTCCATAAATGCAGCTGGGACATTAGTCAACCCAAATGGCATTACTAAGAACTCATAATACTCACACTTACTTCTGCACGTACTTTTTGGTACATTAGCCTCTGCTATCTTCAACTGATAATACCCAAACCTTAAATCCAACTTAGTGAACACTTGAGCTCCCTATAACTGATCAAGTAGATCATAGATTCTAGGCAACGGGGACTTATTCTTTGCTGTTACCCGATTCAGTAGCCTATAATCGATGCATAGTCTCAACGTTCCATCTTTCCTCTTCACAAATAAAACTGAAGCTCCCCAGGGTGAAACAATAAGTCTAATGAAACCCTTTTCCATCAACTCCTGCAACTGAGCTTTCAACTCCTTTAGTTCCACAGGTGTCATCCTATATAGAGCAGTACCTGAAACTAAATCGATTGTGAATTATGTTTCCCTATTTAGAGGCAAGCTAGATAGCTCAGCGGGAAACACATCTAGGAATTTCCTAACCACAGGAATGTCTTGCACATTCTGCTCAGTTCGAGTATCGATGATGTGGGCTAAATAAGTCTCACATCCCCTTGCATTAACCTTAAGGCACTCATAAATGAGATCATCCTAGTTGGCACTACCTGACTAATACTCTGAACACTGCTCTCGGCTGATTAGGAGATTCTAATATTACCTCCTTCGTATAGCAGTTCATAATGGCCCTATGAACAGTGAGCCAATCCATATCTAGGATAACATCTATTTCCTTTAACTGTAACACAATCAAGTCTGCCTCCAATTATACCTGATCAATTCAAATCAAACACCTCTTGCAGGCTTCTCCTATTACTGTAGTACTACCTATCGATGTATTCACCTCTAATCCATATCTTAATAGCTCTTTATCATAATGCAACTAAGATGCCATATATGGTGTGATAAAAGAATACGTAGATCCAAGATCTAGCAATACAAAAGCCTTAAAAGCAAATATAAGTAACACACTTACAACGACATTTGGAGAATCCTGAGCCTCCTGTCTGGTCATTACATACACTCAGGCTTGAGACTACGTTTCGTTGCTCTGCACCTTATTCCTTATAGTATGGCTCCTGGAACTCATTCTGCCTCTGCCACGACCTCTCTGTCAAGACCCCACTAGCTCAGCTTTGCTAGACAGTAGTTTCTATTACTCCTCCTCCTCTCCTTCCAGACTGTGCTCCATACACAATAGAACAGTCCCTGATTTGATGATCAAATGAGCTACATCAAAGGTAGGCTCCAAATAGCTTCCAGCATTCACCACCGTGCTTCTTCCCACAGTGCTTGCAATTTGGCAACTGACCCGACACTACCCCTCTTCCACTGCCAGACTGTATAAAGCTACCCCTTTGTCTGAACCCCAACTATTTTGATCTAGTCAGTGGTCTAAAAGCCCTATTCTGACGCTTGCTAAACCTTCTGCCAAAACCACCCTGATACTCATTGGGCCTCTTTAGTCTAGACTCTTTTCCATATTTTGACTAACTATCCTTCAACAACTACTCAATTAAGATCGACACAGCCTGTAGTTTTGTAAAACTACCCAGATTAAAGATGGCTAACCTCGTCCAAATCTCCATGTTCAGCCCATCTTTGAATTTCCTGCACTTGTCTTCCTTAGTAGGGATCAAGGCAGTAGCATATCCCATCAACTTATTAAACTTAGTGCCTGTTTGGTTCAGCTTTTTGAGGGTGAAAAGTAGTTTTTTTCATCGTAAAAGCTACTTTTAAGAAAAATGAGTGTTTGGCCGTAAAATCTAAAGGCATTTTTAATAGAAATAGCCTTTTTAGAAGCTAAAATACAACCTTTTAAGAA
Source organism: Erythroxylum urbanii (assembly GCA_027568935.1). Classification (NCBI taxonomy): domain Eukaryota; kingdom Viridiplantae; phylum Streptophyta; class Magnoliopsida; order Malpighiales; family Erythroxylaceae; genus Erythroxylum; species Erythroxylum urbanii. Next base: position 18,765,942 of record JAOQML010000197.1, read on the forward strand.
GCTCAAATTTGGAGCTTTTCAAAAAAGCCCCTCATTTTAGCTTTTTCGGGTAGACTTTTTTTTCGTTGTTTACGTAAACATGATAGCTTTGAGGAGCAATAGCAGAGAAAGTCATGGCTTCTTGAGACAATACTCGAAGCCACTCCTCAATCGTCTACTGGGTTTCAACGGTCAAACAATTCGTTCTACTTTAGGTACTGAATTATTTTGATTAGCATATGCTGTTTAGTTCAAATATTGAATTCAAGGTGAGTCTTTTTGTTGTTTTGTTCTTTCGAACAAGTTCTTGTGATTGTGTCTATGGAAGTATCAAACAATTTATAGTTAAGAAACCAAAATTGGAGAGCCAAAAATGGAAAATTTTCTCGGGTATTTGTTCTTTCGGAGAAATTGGATTTAGATTTCGATCTAGAAATTTTGGCTCATCAACTGGCGAAATTAAGAGAATTCCGTCGTTTGTGACATTGAATTCTTATGATATATCCTATTTTAAGGGGATATTGGGTGAGAAAATTGTTATTCTGGAGGAGGACAAATTGGACTCTAAAAATATAGATTGGATGCAAAAGTACAGAGGATCAAGTAGGCTACTTCTACTCCCTAAAAGCACCTAGGAGGTAAGTAACTTATTAACATCTTTGTTTTACCATACCTGGCAAGTTTGGAGCTTTGTTGTTTCTTGCAATGTTTGTGATCAAACTTGTTGATGTTACTACTTTTGCTATCAGCTATTCTTCTTTTCCTATTTTTGTTTTTTGCTTCAAGTCTCAAAAGTTCTTAAATATTGTAATTCTAGGCACATGGCTGTTGTTCCCCAAGGTGGAAATATTGGTCTTGTTATTCTTCTTTATTTTCATTGAAAAAAAATAATGACATTCTTATAACCTTTTTTAGGCGCATGGTGGAAGTGAAGTTGGCATACTTACCTTATTAGTAGAGATTTTCTTAATTAAAGAAGTATATGTCCATTGCAGAAGTCGTTACCTACAAAAGTAATGTTAGTATTTTCACAAGTGAAAAGTTTTCCTTGCAGGTTATTATCAATATGGGTTCTGTGAATAGCATTGTAGCTTTTGATAAGGTAGAAATCTCCCACCAAACATGTTCTTCTGGTATTATTTCCTCCTGTGCTAGGGAGGCCTTCTTACACAAATTGTAAAGACTTTTGATTTTCAGGCTTTGAATTTTAATTTGTTCCTTTTATTCAGTAGAATTTGTAATTTTCTTTTCAGCTGCATATTATATGACTCATTAGAGAGATTGGGTATCTTTTCACAGTTGCTCTTTATTGTTATCACCTTTTATTTTCATTTTTACCTCTTTATCTTTTCTTTTTTCTCTATTTTTTTATTTTGATTGATACTTCAGTTATCTATCCTGTGCTAATTTCAGGTCAGTGGTATACTAGTTTGTCAAGCTAGTTGTATGCTGGAAAATCTGATATCATTCTTGGATAATCAAGGGTAACTTTCTGATAAACTTTCTTGAGGGGTTCAATTACTTATTTTATGACAAAGATAAAATAAGACTCTTGTGATAATGAGAGCCAAAAAAATTTATAGCTTTTATCATGCAGAGTAGCTGCAATTTTTCCTTAAGTTTATTAAAAACCTATAATGATAAATTTTCCTGATGAGAACTTAAGTATTCAAGGCCTAGTCAGAGTCAAATTCGCACACAAACAATATATATAATGAATTTTTATGGGAAAACATGAGAGTATTCGTTCAAAAACCTAAGTTCATATGTGTATTCAAGGGACATATCATGATAAAATCTTCTATCTGCCTTGTTGTACTGTGAAAGAGCACAGTTTTGGATAAATCAATTTTGAATCTTAGTAACTGTATTAGGATGAGATTCCTTAGAAAAATTTATATCTTAAAATAATTTGTCACTTATATTTTTTTGGCATCATTTGGTAACATTTCTTCAACCATTTATGGTATATAGAATTCTTGATTTCCTTATATCTTGTGCATCTCTCATTGTATTTCATAGTTTCTATGATTACTGCTGAGATGTAAGCAATATGACTAATCTACAAAGAGAAACTTGAGGCTTTTCTACTCAGTTTGATGGAATCTGGCTTCATTTCTGATGACGTGCTTGCACAAGACATAAACTAAGCATCCTCATTTTGGCATTTACATGAGGTCCTCATCTCCATCTCTAGTGATCTCATTCCCTTTAGTATCCACAAATTCATGTATCTTGCAGTCCCCGTGCAGGTTTTAGTTTTTGATTCATGAATGAGGCTAACTAGTCATATAAAAGTATTTCTACTTGCTATTGATGGAAAGTAATCCTTACTAACATGCTTCTTCTTAGCTTTTTGTGTTAGCTTCACTACCTATCAGATGACATGGAAAAGGAAAAAAATTTTCCGTAAGTTGTATTAAAGTGATAGCTTCGTTGTGAATTATTGTCCACTAAGAACTTTTTTCTTTCTATTTAAGCTGAAAATCAGGGTAGATGATATGTCTCCCTGCCTAAATTTGAGCTAGTTTCTTGATTAGTGTTACTTCTGATATTTGATTATTTATATTTTATTTTATGCACATTGTGATGTGGAAAAATATTGTTGGATATTTACAGTGAACAACTGCTTTGGCAATATTTTAGAAGAGATGTACGGTCTTGTTGATGACATGCAAGTAAGATTGGGTAAGCGAAGTTATCAAAATCACCAATTACATATGGGAACAGATGGTGGTCCACTGGGTAGCTTGTAGGAAAGAAAGAACTTGTTATATTTCTGTTGATTATTTTCAATAAACTGGATAACAAAAGTCAACCATCTTCCATTACTTGACGCCTCCTAAGTTGAGGAATCTAGGATTAGATTTTGCATTCAATTAACTGCATTTTGAATTTACCCCCCATAATCATAAGAGCATCTGCGAAATCATCCTTCTATTCTTCTTCATGTGATGTTGTTAGATAAACCCATTGTTTAATATACTTTAAAAACTATTTATATGCATAAATAATTTTTATTACAAAATAAAGTATAGTTAAAATTAATAAAAGTGCTTTTTATTTTTATGTTGCCAAACAATCTACTGTATGAAGCTCTTTTAAAAAAGCCAATTTTTTAATTGATAGCTAAACAGTCAACTGGCTTCTTAGAAAAGCTCTTTTTAAAAAAGCTCTATTGATAAAAGCTCTACTATCAAAAGCTCTACTGATATAAGCCCATCCAAATTGGCACTTAATCTCATACTCAGCTACCAATAAACTGCCCTACGTTAAATCCAAAATTTCCTTTGTCTTTCTATCTAGGTAGATCTTAGGCGTATAGTTCCCCTTGAAGACTCTCAAAAAGTCTTCCCACCTCAAGCTATAAGGCCTGGTGGTACGACCTGGAATAGTTTTTTTACCACTAGTATGATGGGCCTTGCAGTAAGGAAACTACATAGTCTAACTTCTCGCTCGACTTGCAATCCATCTGATTAAATAGTCGCTCTGTTCTCTCTAGCCATCCCTCGACCTCTGTGGGGTTTGTACTTTCGTAGAAGTCCACAACTCCCTGCTTTCGCAACTTGTCGTACCTCCTTTCTCTTCTCTTGGGAATTCGGGGAGGCATTCCCTCAAGTCGAGAAATAGGCGACTCCTTACTGGCTCCTACTATCCCACTTGATCACCTATAGCAGATGACCTATAATAGACAATAACTTTAATTTCTCACGATATTTCATGCCTAACATTCCTATATGTCCCTATGGATGTCATACCATGCTCTGATACCAACCAACTGTGGCACTCTACTCCTATTGGACATTCGTGCCAGTACGTCATCAGACATTCGAGCACATGCCCCACAGAAACGATGTGCCAACTATATCCCTTTCACTTAACTTACAACATCATAAATTAAAAACATAAGACTCACAGTGAATAAAACCTAAATTCCTCATTTCATTTTGTAAACAATATCTACATTATAGCGTTACGACATCATCCATATATGTACGACATCAACAACCTATCAGAGTATACAGCGCTGTCTAGAAAACATGCTATATATATGAGGAATTATACAAAAAGTTTGTCTAAATCCTTAGTCCCAGCTGACCGACCTTTAAACCATGTATTCTATCCAAAAGTAGTACTAGTCTCTTCTAAATTGACTTAGAAGTTATATCGTCTCTCTCGGACTTGAAAAGTTAACGTTGCAATTTTGATAAGTTTTATGAACCCCGCGAGTTAACCATCCTCGATAGTTTACTCCTATCACATAACACAACAATTCATGCAGTCACATAATTCACATTATTTCATTTATCCATATATAGCATCACAAAACACTTTGCACACAATTTTCACATTTCTCATTCAACGTAATTCAATAATGCATTGTAATCATTCAAATCATACATATCATGTATATATGCAATATTCATGAGACTCATATTCGTTTATTACTTTGTTGTGACTGAGTGTCTTTTTCACTATCCCGTATCCGTTGTGGATACCGGGCTCATTAATACTGTCCCTTATCTGTTGGAAATATAGGGCTTATTTTACATATTAAACCTGAGGCTCTTACCACATTCTGAGCTTTAACTCTTTTTTACTGGCGACTCCTGTTACAACTGCCTTTATCTTTCATACATTCATGTAATGGAATACACCACATGTATTTAATCAATCATTGTGTTTAATCAATCACCTCACATTCACTTTCATAATATCATTCTCGTTTGTCATCAGACCTTAGTCCAGCATTCAACATTTAAGTTGAGAATCACTTATTTCTTGAAATTCACATACAATGAGCACTTCCAAATATGGTATTCATGCATCAAACGCTTCGGACATTTAATGTCCAGAATCAGTGCATACATATCACATAATAATTCAACACAGATATAAAACAAACAATTAATCGAAGTGAGACCATCTTAGGTTACTCATAGTTTACTCCCATTAGTTTATTGCCTTGAAGTCCCAGTAATGTCTAGAAGCGGTCACTCAACGTGCTCTTCTATATTACGCAATCACACACATTCATACATTACTAATTTGCACATTTACATAAATACTTAACACACACACACACACACACACACACATACACACACACACACACATATGTATATATCATGTATAATGCATGTTCAATGACAAATCCCGTGTATATTTCCTTAATATACATCTCATAATCAATTAGCAACACCTTTCAATCATACTTTAATATCTAATACACTTTAGTCACTTTAATCACCTCATTCACAATCAACTAGGTTCATTTAAGATCTCATTTAAGCCTAAATACATCACATGAAAGTACCTAATCATTTGTAGTTGCAAACCATGCTTAAAAGATGAATTTTTTATGCTTATCCAATTCCTACGATCGTGGGCAATTTCCCACGATCATGGGATTTATTGGCAGAAAGTTTCTACCCCACTAAGCATTCCCACAGTCGTGGGAATTCTCACGATCGTGGGATTTGTTAGCAGAAAATTTTCTACCTTCGTTAAGCATTCCCACGATCGTAGGATGCTTCTAGTAGAAGAATCCCAGCAACTTCTCCAATTTTTCCAACTTCTTCCAACTCACACAAGTTACTTCTATTATCTGTTACACTTATTCATCATTTCTAGCTTAATACACCATCTTTTTCTCTTCATTCATAACTCCATTTTAGCTCAATTTTATACTCACCCAAATCAAAACTATGATTGATCATAAACACCAAAAACAGAACATATTCATATACACTTTTAACTCCAAATTTATGCACATATTCAACTCTAATTCTCATCTTTATTTCACTTCTAAATATCATCATAATTCATCTCAATTCAAGACATCATAATACTCATTCTTATTAGCTCTAAACTCATAAATTATCATTCATCTTAACACAAAGTAATACATAACTCCTTTTTTTTACCACTTCATTCACACATCATCATATTCCAAACCTCTTTTTTCATAATCAAACATCTCATAACTCATTATCATAATTAATTCATTTATCAAACAATTCATGAATACATTAACTCACTACAATTTAAAGCATGATATCTTTATTATTACACTACACCCACGTTAAAAGACACATATATAAGAACTCATGATCAATCATCAAATCTCAATTCATCCATCATATTAGTTTCATCTACCACTACTCATGAAGATTTCAAAATCTTCAAACTCTTTAAGATCTCACTTAACCCTAACTCTCCATACAACCCACGTACATCATCATTCAAGGTGGTAGGGTTAGGTCTTTAGTGAGAATGAAAGAGAGAGCAAGATGAGAGTAGCAAGTGAAAGATGAGAAGGCTAGGTTCAACATGAATGGAGATTGGTGAGTCAAAATCGTGAGAGAGGAGAAGAAGAAGAGAAAGCCACGAAGAGAAGAAGAGAAAGCAAGAAACAAAACAATGAAATGGTCTTTCAAGGTTAAACAATCGTGGGATAAAGACATGGTTTGGCAAGTGACACTTGTTACTTATCACTCTCCACATTTCCAATCCCTATAGGTTTGAACTAGTTCTCTTATTTAACTAGTCCAATTAACTCCAATTTCTACTCCAATTGTCTCCAAATTTCAATGACATATGTCATTAAATCCAAATGTCATTTATAAAAATTTCTATTGCCATTTGACTCTTATTTCTACTACCATAAACAAATTGTCTTGCCACTTGACATTTTTTAATCCCGAAAATACTCAAAATTTTAGTAAATTTCTAATTTTCACAAAAAATTCTAAATCAATACTTATACACACCAATTCAATTTTCAATACATATAAACCACAATTCATATCAAAAATCACATTTATAAGTCAATTATCCCCAGAAATGTCAATGAATGCATGTACAATCATTTTAATATGCAAAAATTTATATTCACATATGTGTGTGTATGCTATGTTCTGCATGAGCATAAAATGCACTTCCTAACTTCTCAATAGTCTCTCATGTACAGTATTCTAGGGTTCTAACCCTTAACATGAGAAAATAAGATGTTACAAATAGGGATTCTATTGACTTTGCATATACAAATATGTGTGTATATTTGTTAGTGGCATATTATGGAATTCCTTTAAAGTTGAAGTTGTGTACACATTCTTAGAATCTAATATGTGTTTTTTTAGTTGAACAATACATATTTTGTGATAAAAGTTAATAATGAAACTAAGTTGGAAGAATACTTTATTTTAATATGAGGTTATTAATTTAATTTTAATATATGACTTTACTTATTTTTATAGATAAATAGAGGAAGGTTTGGGTACTCATGATAATTCAACCTCCTCATGAATATTTGATTATCCAACTTGAGCTTATGTTAGATTGTTTTCTAGTATGAAGAACTATATTATTTATTTATATTGCAACAAACATATGAAAGGTGGGAAAACATTTGGCTGAGATCAAAGATGATATAAAACCTTGTAAGAAAATTAGTCATAATATAAAATGAAAAATGAAAACTTCGCTTAAAGAGTATTAGAATGAAAAAGAAAGAAAGCAAAGACTAAACTACAAAATTGATAGTGAAAGTTCTTTTTGCAGTGGTTAGGATGATACCAACAATGTTAAATGTGGTATTCCTACTTTGTAAGAAGGGATTGTTATAACTTATGTAAGGAAGAGAGAAAGATAGTTGTCTAACTTTTTTGCTCTACAAATAACTCTTAGAGCTAAACCTTTAATTCGTATTACATTATAATCTAAAGAAGCAAGATATAATGTGGACATGTCAATGGCTAAATTGTAGTATAATATAGGTGTTTCATTCAATGCTATTTAGTTTTATTATTACCAGATTATGGTAGATGTTATTACCTCTTATCGTCAAGACTATAAAACTCCTTTAATTGATGACTACAGAGGTAATCTTTTTAGTACCTCTGTTTATGAAATCAAATCATAGTTGAATCAAAGAAGAATGACTTGGAAAATCCATAAGTATTCAATTTTGAGTGATGGTTAGATAAATAGAAGACATGAGCTTATTATTAATTTTTTGGTTTATTCTGTTAAAGGTAGCTCCTTTGTGACCATAAGGTCACATGTTTGAATTACAAAAACTGCCTCTTTGTAAAAATTAGAAAAGGAAGGTAGAGCCTTGTGTATGGAGTACGTTGACACTTATTAAAGGAATGATATTTTGAAATCCATTGATAGGTATAGCCTTATAAGAAATGTTAATACTTTGTTTAACATAATTAATGAAGTTGTGAATAAAGTTGGGCCTGAAAATATTGTACAATTCATCATTGATAGTGATATTGCTTATAAAGCACTTGGAAAAAGGTTGCAAAACATATATAATTCTTTCTATTGGACTATTTGTATTGCACATTGCGTTAACTTGAAGTTGGAAAATATAAGAGATGCTAACTACTACTTTCCTGTCATTATTACATTATGCTGGCAGCAAAAGAAGTGATTAAGTTCATCTATACTCATTCATAGGTTCTGAATTTGATGAGAAAGGATTTCACTAGTGGTAGGAATTTGTTTCCTTCTAACTAATGGTAGGAATTTGTGTCATCTTGCCATTACCACTTTCATGTTTTCTTCTAATAAAGAAGGATTTGAGACAAATATTTACAAATGATAAATATGTTGCATCTAAATATGCTAGGTCTAATGTTAAAATGAAGATTTCCAGAATTATACTTGAAGATCATAAATTTTAATCATAATGTCAATTTGTCATCCAAGTTTGTAAGCCTTTAGGGGCAATATTTTGTTTGCTGATAGTGACGAGAGGACAATAATGAATTATTTTTATCACGTTATAGAGAGGACAAAGAAAACAATTAAGACCAATATGAAAAATAGGCATTCCTTATATACACTTTATCTTGCAAACATCAACAAAAGATAGGAAAGACAATTTTAATCTCAATTGTTTTCTACTATGGTATTTTTGAATCCTAGTATCTGTTTTAGAACAAATTTTATACAAAAAGCTAAAGTTACAATGAGAATGCTATTAACTATCACAACAATTGTTTCACATGAGATGTTGCAAGATATCCTTCGCTCATAAATGGAGGTAGACAAAGATGCGTGCGGTAATTTTAGGTTACCTGTTGCAATTTATCAAAGAGACAAACTTAATTCTTTTATATGTTTCTCCACATTTGTTACTTATTTAACATTAATCATCAATTTATTTTCTCTATAAGATTGCTTTTATTGTCTTATAGTTATTTGGTGGGACTAATTTAAAAATGGTGTACTAGAATTGCAAAAGTTTTGCAATTTGAATTCTAAGTACAGTTGCGTGTGCAAAAAATTGAAGCACATTTGAATTTATCAATTCTAAAAAAAGTTTAGAACATAAAAGATTAAATAATTTGGTCTTTGTTAGATACAACTTAAAGCTTCGAGAATGATATTATTAAGTTAACTATAAATTCTTAAAATTTCTTAATAATTTATTTACTAAGACTCTTAATAGCATAAGTAGTTTTATAAAACTAATTTGCCTTTACTATATTAATTTTTTAGTGTATTGGGTTTTTTGGAAACCAAGTTCTATAGATGAGAGTGACTTAGAAGATAATCTTGGATAGGAAAGTACTAACATTTTGATGCAATGAGTTTGAACGATAATGATGTTGAGACTCCTTTCAATGATAAGGATTTGGGTATCAAGTGAAAATTAGACCAATGCAATTTGAATGGATATATCATTGAATGAAATTTCAAGTTTTTTCGTCTTTCTATTTTCTTTTATTGTCACTTATATTTGATGTATATGTTAAATTCTATATATGCAATATAAATATAAAACTTTTAACTATAAGTGCATTTGTATCAAGTTTCAGTTTTACTTTATTGTCTTCCTTGATATAAACTCTTATTGTAATACTTATAGACATATATTATTTTTACTATACGATTTTTTGATGTAATTAATTGTAACATTTGAGTACTTTATATTATTCTCACTTTTATATTTGTATGAGAATTCATGAGTCTTTTTCTTTTATTAATTGTGATTATTGTTTGAGAAATATGCGATAAGTAATATTAATAGAAACAAAGACATAATTGTTATATGAAGTTTAGATAATTGTGATTTTTTAAGACATGATTGAAATAAAATTAAAAGAGAGATTATTTTGTAATTTTATAAAATTTAGGGTCTATTTTATAATTTTAAAAAAGAGGATAAACAATGTAAAATGCTCAACTTTTTAGGTTTTTTTTAAATTTAGTGCTTAAATTTTTAAAATTTTTAATTGAGTAACCAACCATTAGAACCTTAATAGTTTAATGTTAGTTCTGTTAATAATTTGTTGATTTGACTAACAAAATCTTTATTATTTATGATATGTAAGTATTCACTTGAAAAATATTTCTTTCAATATTACTAATAGAACTAATTTTAGCAAATTACTAATAGAACTAATTTTTTGAACTGCTAATATTTTAAAAAGTTAATCACTTAATTAAAAAATTAAAGAACTTTGGATTTGATTGAAAATTTTTAAAAAGTTGAGTGGATTAGGATATGTTATCCTTTAAAAATTAACATAAATGAAATATGTTATTCATCGATATATCATTCTAGAATTAAATTTAATATCCAAGTACTTTATTCGTAATATTTATTTTATATCAAAAATAAATTATATTATATGAATTTTATTGAACAAAATCTGAGTTTGGGTGATAAGATTACCGCTTGTTATGCTTTCGGCAACACAAATCGTATAACATGCTGAGGTAAAGGCGTAAGGGTTAGCCCAGTGGAAGATTTTCCTCTATTTTCCACTCGTACCTTGTAAAGAGTTCGTTTTGCTGCTTCCAATGGCGCAGATCCCAAGCTTGGATAATTCTTCACTAAATCTCAAATACGTCAGGTGCATAAAATTGATCGCTTTCATAGTCTGATTAGGAATTGACTGGTTCTTATTTCACTAATATTGCTTCCTCTTGGTTGTGCACACTCAGGGAGCAGTCGCAGAGAGAACTCGTAAACATCCTCAAGAATGTAATTTCCTTCTATAGTCCATTACACTGCTCTGTCTTTTTTAATTTTATCTTCTGGGTTTCGATTTTCAAAGAAAATAATTTTAAATTTGTATTAAGTTTCCCGTCAAAATTATTCCGTTGTTCTTTTTTACTCTCTCTATTCAATGTCATCGAAATTCTTGTGGTTTTAAAGCCTTTTAAGTTAAATTTTTGAATTGTTAACATAATTTTGAATGATGTTGAATTTAAAAGATTCGTGGGAAGAAGTGTTTGGTCATTGATCCGCAGCTTAGTGGCTCCCTTTCACTGATCGTCCCAACATCAAGTCTCAAGGTAAGAAAGTTTCTTCTATTTTGCATATTTACTATGAACTTTTTTTTTCAAATAGGAAATAATGCTGAAGGAAATTTTTTTTCCAACTTGGTTTGATTTAGTGGAAAATGTTTGTTGTAGATTGTTGGTATTAGGTTGTTACCCCAAACCAGGATTTGTACGCTTAAATAAGGAAACTGGAGTGTGGCTTTTAAGTGATGATTGAAGGATTTCTTGTCAAATTTGGAATAACAGGATAATGGGGTTGAATTGCGGCATCTTGAAGCAGAAATTATTCAGACTGATTGCACCAAACTGATTTACCTTGTTCGTTCTCGGTTTAACTTGATGAGATTCATATGTTCCAATGTTCATAATGATATTTCGAAAGGGATTCAAAGGGAGTATTATCTTTATTTTGTACCACGTCGTGAGGTTGTTTGTGAGAAGGTACTCCTTTTCATTGGTAGTTGATTCACTCTTGTGAAGTATTATTTTAGTTTTAGACAATCCATTGCTTATGGTGAAGTTGTGGGTACTTTTTTGGCCATGCAGGTTCTTGAGGAGGAAAAAGTTCATCACTTGATAACAGTAGGGGAGTACCCCTTGTACATGGTTCCTCTGGACGAGGACGTTTTATCATTTGAACTTGATTTTGCTAACAAAGTATGGCTAGCAATTAATGTTTTCAGGTTCTGTTATACTTTTCAATTGCGAAATTACATATTATTTTTTGTCCTCATTCTCTTTCTTCCCATTGCAGGAATGCCAAGTTGACGGTGACACAAGCTCACTTTGGCATATTGCAAAAGGGATTCATAAGCTTGAGGTGTGTATGACTTTTCAATAAAAATACTCTTCCATAAGCTTTAGCATACTTTGAATCTCCTCATGTACATTATAATCCATTTGTGAAATTCTGGCTAGCAGTCTCTTTTTGGAGTGATACCAAATGTGAGAGCCAAAGGCAAAGCATCAGTTCGTGTTGCTGAGATTCTCAATCACATGCAAGTAGAGGAACCAGTCAACTCACCTGATGTAATTATGATTTGACTTGGGCACTTTTTATCAACTTATTGTCTTTCCAATGTTCCTTCACAAATGCTTTATGAATTGCCACTCATTGCTTTTTCATTCATTTAGATTGCTGTGTCAGAGATAAATACACTGATCCTTATAGATAGAGAGGTAACTATTTATCTCATGATATATCCCTTTGTAACTATAGTGCATAGTCTACTAGCATTTTTTCTTCTTATACTTCTTCTTGCGTACAGATAGACATGGTAACTCCCATGTGCTCTCAGCTAACATATGAAGGACTGCTGGACGAGGTACTGGGTCACAAGCAAGAGGAACTTTTCCACAGTGATATCATTACATTTTATGCTGTAAAAGATTTTAAGAGTAGTAATCTGTTTGTCAAGGAAATATGTGGAACGAGAAGTTGCTTATGAGATATTTGTCTACCTGATTGCCTAGACACTTCAAGTTGATCATTTTACTCCTTTATTGTGTATCTGTGTGAGTGTGAGGGGGAGAGAGAGTAACAAATACTTGCACAGAAAATTTCAGCTATCACATTAATTTGTTGAGTGGCTTTTTATGCAAGCATCTATTCATCATGGTATCTGCTCTTTGGAAGCTGAATTATCTTAGAGGAAGATATCTCTATGACTATCTGGACATGAGAAAATTCTGTTTTTTCTTTTCTGGTTAGTTTTATAATTTTGATTTCTTGATAGCGACTCTTTTAAAACGAGTGCAGTTTCTGCATGTCAGTAGTGGTTCCGTGGAGCTTGATGCATCAATCATGGGCGCTCAACAAGAGGGTAAAAAGATGAAAGTTCCACTTAACTCAAGGTGATGTGTACCTCTACTTGAGGCCTTTGCCTGGCAATATTGTTTTCTTCATCCACATCTTGATTGATCTATACGCATCTTCAATATAAGGTCAGAAGAATTTTGCTGCTTGAGACAGCACTGAAATGCATCTCCTGAATTTTAATGATGAATTCCTTTCATTGTTGTTGTGATTGCTTCTGTTGAATGGATAAGTTGAAGCTTTGAAAACGTGTGCTTCAATAATGCAATGCCTTCTTAAGCTATCTAACTTCTTTGCCAATACTTTCACTTAAACTTATTTTTGCCTAACTGTGTATTGGCTAAATTTCAGTGACAAGTTGTTTAAGGAGATTCGAGATCTCAACTTTGAAGTTGTTGTGCAGGTTGTGTTTTGTTTTTTTTTTTAGATATGAAATTTCTACTTTCATTAGCTTTTAATCAAAATATTTGGTTTCTTTTTTTTTCTTTACTTTGTATTTTCTCTTTTATGGACCTTAGTTGTTAGCTAACATTTGATTGCAGGTTTTAAGGCAAAAAGCGACTTCTATGAAGCAGGACTACACAGAGATGACCACTACTGTAAGTAAATCTTGTGGCATCTGGATACTTACATCAGCTACTTTACGTAATTACTTCCTGGTTGATTGATTCTTCTGTTGCAACAGAGGAGAAGTGTCTCAATTGAAACATGTCTTATCTGCAATCCATAGACTGTACTCTAAAGTTGCTTGTAGACCTAATGAACGTAACCAAAGTCAGTTAGTGATGTGATTTATTGCTAGCACTGGTGACCTATGAAGCTGCTTTTATTAACAGCATAGCTATAATGGATGCAGAATCAGACTGTTTCTGAGTTAAAGGATTTTGTTAAAAAGCTTAACTCATTGCCAGAGATGACTGTAAGTCAGCTTATCTCTCTTGATCTTTCTGTTACCACTGTGGATATGGCCCTTGTAGGAGCTAGATTTATACTGTTGATGATAATTCTTTCAGAGGCACATAAATCTTGCTCAACATCTATCAACTTTCACATCGAAACAAACATTTCTTGCCCGACTTGACATGGAACACACAATTGTTGAGGCTCAGAGTTATGACATGTAAGTTGGTTCCAGTATTACTTTACCTCCGTGTTTTCAGCAAAGTATAGATAGGTCAATATATGTCATGTTTCTTTTATGCTGTCTCATGCCATGGCTGGTTGCTGTAATTCTCAAAATATTGATAAAGGCTTTATTTTCCATAAGTCCCCGTATCTGACCATCTCATTAGCATGCAGAGGAATTTGTTTTATGTTAATTGTTAAAATATCATGGTTTTGCAACTTGGACATGATTGGATTAGGGTCAAGTGTCTGATAGATGCTCATGTATGCAGATGCTTTGAGCACATTGAAGAACTGATTCATAAGCAGGAGCCTCTTGTCAGTGTCTTGAGAATGCTTATCTTATTCTCTGTTACCAATTCAGGGTTGCCAAAGAAGCATTTTGACTATTTGAGGCAAGAATGGCTTGACCCATGCTAATTGTCTGTCCTTCTTTGGTTGTTAACCTATAATATTGATTTGAACTTTTCTTCCTTCTGGTTCATGAATCCTTGCTATCTTGCAATATGGATATTAAAGCTTATATGCTCTTCATTTAGGAGAGAGCTGCTCCACAGCTATGGGTTTGAGCACATAGCAACGTTGCACAACCTAGAGAAGGCTGGCTTGTTGAAGAAACAGGTTGTGTTATCCTGGCATTATATCCTAGAAGATAATCTCATGTTAGTGAAGTTTAGTGAATTCTATTAAATTATCATACTTATTGCATATCTTATGATTCTTGCAGGAATCAAAAAGCAACTGGTTGACAATTAAACGTGCACTGCAACTTGTTGAAGATACCGACACTGCAAAGTATGATAATTCTCAACCATATGACGTAGTAAATACATAATAAGAAAACTTCTAAATTTCTTCTTTGAAATGCCATTAAAGGAAATTGTAATTTCCAAATTTTATTTGTCTTTTGAAACTTAAACAAGTTAATAATATTAGTTGGGTAGTCAGTTACCACTTGAAGAACTTTTGGGCTATCTAAATGCCTGTACCATATATGATAAATGGTATGTATTGCAGCTGTTTAGTATCAAGGGAAAGTTAGAGAATTTATTTCTGAGCCATTGGGTGATCTTGACACATCTGGTTATATTTTCCCTCATTATGTAGAATATACTTCTTTTCTTCTATTTCTTTCACTTTCCTTTTGCTCTCTGATTCTTAAAGTTGTTACCTCTGTGCCAGCCCCAATGACATTGCTTATGTCTTTTCTGGATACGCTCCACTGAGTGTTCGCCTGGTTCAAAATGCTATGCGATCAGGATGGTGAGGTTAATCTATTTGTACCTCTTATATGTCTCTGACCATGTATCTTCTTATTGACTTTCCTTCTTCTTATGCTTCTTCTTCCTGTTAATTTGATAGAAAAATAATTTCTGGAACTGAAAACTATTTTCTTTCATTTTAACATGGTTGAGGATGTGAATTGCTCCATTTTAACATAGAACTCAAACTTATGACTAGAAGTCAAACAATGTTGTCATATAGAGTCATGGTCTCCTAATAGAATTAAAAGAAACTTAACTTATTGCTTCTCCTTTTTATGGAACTTGTCAGCTTCAAATTATGTTTCAAAGCATGTGAAGACTCCAACTGCATACCCTTTTGCTTCTTTCCTTCTCTAGGGAATCTCTTGTTGGGATTATCAATAGCTCTAGGCTTGAATTTATTTTACCTTAAAATATCTAACTGAATTTAATAAAAACATTCTTGTAAATTTTCTTGGTTATCTTCTATTTTTTATGAAAAATCGGTAATTTGAACTGCAGGCGCCCTATTGAAGAAATTTTGAAGTTGTTGCCTGGACCTCACTCTGAAGTGAAGAGAGTTAGTGAACATGCTTTCTATCTTCATCAACACTATATTTTTGAAGATGTCACAAAGAAACTATTTCTGTCCTCTGTTAGGTTTCTGAAATTTTAAGTGCATTTCTTCCATAATTTGCAGGGCGGGTTTTCAAGCAGCCCATCTTTTGACACCTTGCGAGGGAATTCGACAGCTCTTGACAGGTATCTCTGCCTATGACTCTCTTCTCTTTGGTATGCTAATTAAGACGTTCTTTGCCAAGATTGTCGGCCATTATTCTCTGGTTAACGTCCATTGTCAAAATCCACATATGTGTGTAGAAGTTCATATTTTGCAATCGATGGTGTTCACTTTTTTCGTATTATCATTAAACATTGAAAGTAGTTAGAGTACCTTTTCCAAGTCGTACATCTATCTTCATGATTCTAAAGAGAAGTAATCAAACTGTATCCTCTTTATTAACCCCAGGTTCCTGATCATAGAAGCCTATGGCTTTACAATCTGCATTTGCTGACTTGTAATTTTCAGTTAATTTTCTTGTGGTTTAACATTACTTAAACATGTTTCAGGTCGACCAATGGGAGACGCTCAATAGTGCTTGTTGTTTTTGTTGGTGGCGTGACTTTTGCAGAAATTTCTGCTCTACGATTTCTTAGTGCACAGGTATGTCATTTTCTTCATTATATTTATGACTGTATGAAAAGTTGAGAATCCTTGACTTATTTGTTATGCTATATTTCACCATCGTGTTATATCTCAAAATGGGACCCACATAAATCAGCTACAATTGTGGCTGGTCAGACAGTTCTCCTTCAATATTTGTGCCCAGCATTTCCTTGATGAAAATGACAGTAACTAGTGGATCAATTATGTGATTTTTGACGCAAAACTATTAGCACTGGAATTAACCTCACTGGTGGTGCATATTGCTCAATTTTCATATTCATGGTGTTTTATGGAATGTCCTGCAGGAAGGAATGGCATATGATCCTATTATTATGACCACCAAAATAGTCAACGGCAATACTTTGGCTGAGACCTACATGGAGAAATGGGGTTGAATGTGTCGCTGCGAATATTTCTGTTAAAAGGATTCATGTGTTATTGACTAACAAAGCTGGGGAAAAGGTCTTCCTTAATGGAGCATGGAAAGAGGCTAAAGTTATTTTTTCTTTCTCAAGTGAAATTGATTTTGCTTGGAACTTTGGTATATAAGAATTATTTGGTTTGAATACGAAAGTATTATGCATTTTATGCATAGAGGATCCAGAGTCTTTCAGAAAGTTATGATATTTGTGACTCGAGTGTGTGACACAGTCCAATCCGCAGAATGTGTTGTGACTTTGAGTGTGTGACATAGTCCACTCCTCAGAATGCGAGACAATTGAAAATAATCTGAATAAAACTAATCTCACTGTCAATATCTTTAATTTTGTACTGGATATTCCTGATCATCTAAGCATGTAGATTCCACATTTGTTTGAACTGAAAAAGTTTTGAGGTCAAATGAGTCTGGCTAAAAACTGTGGTGGGCAGTTATAACAAGTCTTCTCTTCAGGTGTAATTTGCCTTTTATTTTCTATTTAGTTAGATTGTGTTCTTGATTTTTTTTTCCTAGGTCCTGTTGAAATCGTAAAGCTTGAACCTTCCATTTCTCTTTGTATAAGAAATAAAGAAGTTTTGAATGCTTAAAGCAATACTCAACAAGGTTCACGTGATTTGGCAACTGCGGCATGTAGATAAATACATGAAAGACCAAATTTACAAACACTGAAATACCCATCTTCTCTACAAGCGAGAGTTTTGTATTTATCGAGCTGCAGGACGGTTTTCCGCCAAATGGTAGTTACCTACATTTTCTGCATCTGAACATTCAAAAATCTCTTCTCCCGCGGGACAAGAGTTCAGAATGGGAAGGTCAGACATTGATTTTCTTTGGCATTTTTTGGTGGAGAGTCCGATGGACAAAAGTAAGTTATCTCGAATACAAGAGCACGTTCCAATCCTATATACATATCGGCCGCAATTGTACAAACACGTTTCCCGTTGTAACACATGATACAAGTATCAAATTCACAGAAACTTAACCCCATACAAACTTCTTGAAGTAATGGAGCATAATCAAAGGCAACTTTGATCAGCAGCCACATCTGCACGCTGAAAAAGTTCCAAAATATTTGCAGCTTTTCTCTTGGCCCTGTCGGTGCCACTCTCTGACAGTTCCTTCAATCCCTCTTCAGCGCCAAAATCCCTTGCCAACTTCAACTGTTGTGAATCACTGGCGCATAGCGACCACAAGACAGCTGCAGCATTCTCTCTGTTCCTTGGAGAACCTGTCTCGATAACCTCCATTAGGACAGGAATTGGCTCAGCCTGACCAATAGCTGTCTTTCCTTCTTGATGGCTAGCAAGAATGGCAAGAATTGCCAATGCTTCATCCACCATTCCACCTCCAGCGTCCTTCAACAATCTCATCAGGGGTTGCACAATACCAGCCCTCACAGCCCTGGCTTTGTTTCCCTGATAGATTGAAAGATTAAAAATTGCTGTGGCAGCATCTTTTTTTCCTCTTGGAGTCCCCTCACAAAGCAGTTTTATAAGAGCTGGGAGGGCCCCTGCAGCTCCTATTGCCACTTTATTCCCATCAATTACAGATAAGCTGAAAAGAGTTGCAGCTGCATTTTCCCTTGCTTCCATGCTGCCATTTTTCAAAACATCCACTATATCTGGTATGGCTCCAGCATTGACAATGGTTTCCTTGTTACTATCATTAATAGAAAGGTTTAACAGTGCTGTAACAGCATGCTCCTGGGTCCTTGGATCAGTGGAGGATAACAGCTCCACAAGGAGTGGAATTGCCCCAGCTTCTGCAATACATACTCTATTATCTGCATTCCTTTTTGCCAGTAAACGAAGCTCTCCAGCCGCTGCTCTTTGTTGTTCTGGAGTTCCATTTGCTAATTTGTCTAATAAAGCTACAATAGCAGTACGATCACAGTCTGACACACTGCCTCCGACTCTTTTAGTTCTGCATGCTCCTTGTTGTTTAGGCAGCTCAACTCCATTGCTCTCACACCACAAAGCAATTAAACTTTTCAATACATAGTTAGGTGTTAGCGCTGTGTGCAACAGTGTATGTTGTGTTTTGGGACATGTCTTGTGTCCTGCATCTAGCCATTTTTGTATACAGGATCTTTCATATGTCTGCAATTGTAAGTTAAAAGAAATAAACAACAGGCATCACACAACAAAATTCCAGAAAATAAGAAGGCATGCTCTGGTACCTGTCCTGTAGACACTATGACTGGATCTTTCATCAGTTCAAGAGAAATTGGGCACCGAAAATCATCTGGGATAACAGGAGATCTATGTTTAATCAATCCCTTTTCGGCATCAGAAGTGTCAGCTTCAGGAATATCCATTTGGACGTAGTCCTTTAACTTCTTAAGAAGGGATGACATCTTTTCAAACCACTCTCCTGGATCGACATCACATGAGATGACCAATTCATGAAAAGCAAGGGACTCTTTCTTCAGATCATCAATAGTCTTCAGGTGCAACCTGTCTGACAGCCTTTTCAGTACTACAGGATCAGGGTCTCTTTCCCTCTCTGCTATTGCTAAGTCGAGTTCTAGTTGCAAATCAGGGGAGTCTGGTCTGCCTTTGGCTCTCCTGAATTGAGCATGCACAAGTTCAATCTACATATGAGCGAGAAAAATCTCATAAGATGAGAAACACTTTACAACACCAAAGTTGCATCAGAACACAATAGCGAACAAGATTGAATTACAATTGTGAAACAATTCCACTGGTGAAGCACCATTATTCTGAGAAATCGATGGGGTAGTCAAAGTACCTGTTCTCTAACTTCCTCTGATATGTCAAGCCTGTCATAAGGGATCTCACTTAATGCTGCTTCAATATTTTCTGTAACCTCATGAAATTTACATGCTAGCCTATCCCTTTCCAAGGCCTGTGGCGTGAGAAAAGAAAAATAAGATGATAAATCTACCAAATAAGAGTTGCAAGATTTAAGTGACCGCATACTTTCTTCTGCATTATTTATTAACATTATCACAAAAATTTCGTAACGGTAAGTGATTTAGTCCTCAAATATGAAGCTCAAACTTTGAGAGACTCGACTCCTATAGGACAATGGAAACTGTATAAACAAATCCAGTGGCTCCAAATATTTCATTATGTTCCATTTATAAGAAATCAAAATCCCCAATAAGTTTCCAATAGCCAGATACTATTAAGTTAAAATCTTTAATTTGTCCTGAAGTTACAACAATCGAAGAGAAAGAGCAAAGAACAATACCTTATACAGCTTGCTACCTTCGTTCACCGACTTGAGAAGATCCACAGCGGAATCTAGAGCAAATTCAAGTGACTCAAGGCCTTTAACTTCTTCTTCGTTTAGTTCTTCACTGCTGTCTTTCAACTCCTCAAACAAAGGGCTCAAGAGCTTTATTCTACGCAACAAATTCCCATGCATCTTCTTGCATACATTCTTACACTCAGGCAATCCGGATATCTCCTTCACCGAGTCTGCAAGTTGACTCACCAATTCAGATTTTGAGCCCCCTGTTAAAGCCATGTGAGCCTTAATTACTCTTTCAAGAGAGCTCCAAAAATTATTAGCTGAGAAAATTGAGCCTCTTCAGATACAGTCGTGAGCGGTATGAGAAAATTGGAACCTAAATAAGATCCATAAGAAACAAAAATAGAATTACACGAAAAGAAGAGAGACCCAGATGAATTGAACGGGGGTTTGAATGAATTACAAAGAAATAGGAGGGGAGAATCGATAATTGAGAAACAACTAGAGGGGAAGATGATGAATACCCAGGCCCAGTCAAGTAAAGTAAAGGAATTGACAAGGAGGAAACAGAACAAGGGGCATGGAAGCAGGGAGGTTGTTCTTCTTCTGAAAGAACAAGAAATCGTTGGGCTTATGGGAAAACAGGGAGAGAGAGGTTGAAGACCATTTATTTTTACTTAATTCTCGTTACAAAATTCCAACGACGACTCTCTCTTGTCGTAATTGTCAAAATATTGTTTCTAACAATTCAATTTGGTAGGTGGATTTTGTTTGACCTAATATTCTACAGTCCGTAGTACACATCTGCCCTTAAGCATTCTTTTTCTTAAATTAAGAAAATTGATAAGCGTACTATTCCTCCTTCGATCTTTGACATTTCCTAATTCCTATACTTCTAATAAATCATCATTCCCAGGTAAGTGGTAACTACTAACTACCTCAGACCTCAAACTCACCAGGCTGCTTTCTCTTATAGTAAACAAAGCTTCATTTTGGAATGTTGCAAGAATTTGTATCCCACTGCAATTCTAACTCTTTCAAATTACTCGTAATTAAATCTGTCCTTTTCGACAATTAAAATTATTGCCAAAATTCGAGAATATTCACAGGGAGAAAAGATATGCCAAGATGGATAGATAAAAACTTCTTCATTTTCCGTATTATCGGGGATTTGATTAGAATATTCATAATAATTATCACAACGAGACATTCTATAATTGTGAACTGACTGTTTCTTCTTCGCCTGGAGGTTGGAGCGCTCAGGTAGCCATACCCGATGACGTGTAGAAAGGATCTTCGCAAACGGCGCCTAAGAACATGCCGCGTGGAGGGATATGGAGGGCGGGCCCCTTGCCGGCACCGCCAGGAGCCAGCACCAGCTGTGGTCACGCTTTCGTGGCTATAATGATGCGTTACGCGTCGTTTTCTGATCTGTATTGTTTTAATTTTTTAAATTTGAGATAATTTTTTTAAAAAAATGCTTTTATTTTTAAAAAATCTTTTCTCTTAAATTTCTTAATAATAAATGAGGTAAACTAATCAAATACCTCAAATACTATAATTTAACTTAACTAATTGAATAATATAATAATTCAATTTAATTCTTAAATAAACTAATTAAATTCATTTGAAATCAATAATTTAAACATAATTATTGATTAAAGTGTAAATATTTTTAGAGAATTGAAAATTATAAATAAATTTTGAAGTTTCTTAAGGGAATGTCTTTTTTTTAACATTAAGGCCCCATTTGGTAACTAATAGTGAAAGAATTATAACAAAAAAATAAAAATAAGAATGGAAAGTGAGAAGTGAACTGATTATGTGTGTTTAATATGATATTGAACAAAGTTAAAAATTATCTATCTGGTATTAAATATTTAAATTTTTAATAAGAAAATTTTTACTTGTATTTAGTTATTATATGATTTATTTTGTAAATAATTAATTAAAATATTTATGTTTTATAAATAAACAATTAAAATTTTTCATTAATTTATAAAATTAATAATTTTTAGATAATTATAAATGATTTTATGATAAAAATAAAAATTTTAGCTTACACCCACTTCCTCCCTTAGGAATAAAAGTCCAAGATTGTTTAAAATTTATTCCAATATTTTTTTATTCCCTGTTTTATCTATTACCAGTAACCAAATAACTTAAAGTTAGGGGATAAAGATTGCATGTCTATTCTTACCTCTTTATTGCTTGTTATCAAACAAGACCTTAAAGTATTATATTTTTGGATAAATTTCTTAAATGGAGTGGAGGATGGAGACTTAGATTTACCACGTATTATGTGTAAAGTGTTTCTCAAAATTAATTACCTTAACACTTAAGAGAACTTTTTGATTTATAATTTAATCAAACTTAGCTTATCTCATTTAAGAATCTAAATATGCCCTTCTAATGGGTTTTAATATCATCCCATTAAAACCTTCTTTTAAAAAAATCATCCTACTAAATATGAATAATATTTTCTATTTTATTTTTACTAAAATTTAAAGAATACTAATAACCTAGTTCCTACAGTTATATTATAATACTATTGCTGTTATTCTTAGCATGGAATAACAAATGTTCGGGCCAACTCAAAAGCCTTTTAGTTCTAGGATTAGTTCTAAATTCACAATCTAATCTTTTTATGCTTGTCATTTTGACCACATACCACAATAAAATTTTTAGTCTAATTAGCTATGCATTATTAACTTCAATACATCTTAGTTAAGATATATTTTACTTAGAATAATATTATTTTTAAAAAGTTTCAATATAACATTAATTGCCACTTAGGTCAACATATATTTTTTTATCTTATAGAATTTTCTCATTAAACCACTGTCCTAACAGTAGTACAATTGTTATATGAAGATATGGTATTACATATTTAAAGAATTAGCTTACTACAAGTAGGAGATTATTAGTTTATGTTTTATAGTTAGTCAGTTGGTTATGGTTTACTAAACTAACCCTCTATGAGGATTCTGATTGGAACATTACTTATTTGTCTATGAAAATTCTCATTGTGATGATTATATAAGTGATTTTTTAACTTAAGATCATCAAAGTATCTTATATAAGAATTTATATGTTTTGATACTACTTATAACCTATTCTAGTCAAGAGTAGCTTAGTCGATATTCATTGGATATAACATGAAATATATGTTGGTTGTTGAGTGATCAATATAAGGTTCATCACCCTAAAGTAATGTTCCATTGTTATCGATTAATATTGTTTCGAGAAATCCTTGACCAAGGTGAAATGCCATTTTGAAAACAATCTTTAAATTTCATTAATTGAATCAATTACTAATAGTGGGAACAAATATGATTGGACTTTAGGCATTAAAAACATCATCTAATGTCTAATCAGAACATTATATAATGAAAATATTGAATTTTACAAAAAAATCATGAATGAAAAGGTTAAGCAAAACTATTTTGACATTGTTAAATATTTGAGTGATTATGATGCGATGCTAAGCGTTAATCTTGATCTATGAATATGAATTATTTAATTATATAATTAAAGATGAATTAAAGGATTTTAATTTATTTAATCCTAAATATTATTTAAGGTTATAATTTATATCCATTGTCAATATATTTAAGAATCTAATGGATCACACATAAAGAACGAGTTAGAAAGAGAAAAGGAGTTTTAATTAAGTTTGATCTGATTGTGAAGTTTGGAAAACTTTGTAATTCAATATAAGATATTTAATAAATAAAGATCATTATGATATATTTGATCTTATTTGAGTATAATTGATATTAAATTTGAAATAACTAAAATTTTATTTCAATTAATTATTAAAATATTTAAAACTAACATAAATAAGCTTAAGGTCTAAAGAAGCTACTACTTCTTGTTTAACTCTCTACAAAAGTTATATGATTCTATCAATATATTCTATGAATATTGTCAGAGGTCATTTACTTATGTAGCTAGGATGGTTGAGATGAGTTGATTTTAAGAATAAATCGAAGTATATGACAAAAAAATGATCAAGTTTCATAAAAATATATAAATGAAGATTCACGCTTGATTATAATTTATATGTTAATCATATTATAGAATTTAAGTGATTTTGGCTTTCAAAAAATCAAACGAAAAAATTTTGTTATTATTCTACCAAGTGCAGGATTAGATCTTGCCCTAATTTTCCAACATATAAAAAGTCCATGCAGCTAAATAAAGAAAAGAAACTAGTGAAAATGGAACAATCTCATATTGACATGTTTGGGATTAATTAAACTCACACAATTCCTATTAGTAAAATTGAATTTGATTCCTAACAACAACAACAATCCAACAAAAGTCTTGTTGAAATATGGAGTCTGAGAAGGTTCAGAATTATCTTGCCTTATCCCTAACTGATAGAGAGACTGTTTTCGACAGCCTCGCATAAAAAATACATATTAAAATAATAAAGTAACAACAATTTTAAAAAATAATAAAATAATCGATTGAGCATGCATTAAACATGATACATATACATATGTAGATTTGAGCATTCATTTGATTGATCAATTAGTAATGTGTACATGTGTGTATTGTTTTATTTAAAGGCACACATCGACCGACACCATCCAAATATTGTCAGCATGTTGAGGCAATACCTAACTGGAGTATACTGTGAGTTAATCTAGTTGTGTAAACTCAAATATTTATGCTTATATTGGAATTGTATATATAGTGGGTAACCTATATGTGAGACTTCGATTGGTAATGTGTTCTGTTCAAATTGTGTTGATTAAACTTAATTCCTTTACATTGAATTGATATTGATATAATTGTGATATTATTAATTCCAGACAATTGATTATCCGAGGAGTTCAATATTCTGGACTATATTGGGAGTGTTTATGATTTGCATGTGAATAAGGAAATTCAATTCTCAACTATTTGTTGAATGCCAGATTTAGATCCGATGAACTGTGAAAATTGAATGTGCTCATTGACTGAAAGTGATTGATGATATATTATGTGAATTATTATACTCCATTACATGATGCATGTTCACATAAAGGAATTGTGATCGGAGTAGCTAACGTGAAAAGAGCTTTAAGCTCAGTTATGCTTATAAGAGCCTCAGGCTCAATGATTAATGAGTCTGGTATCTAGAACGAATATGGGACAGTACTGAAAAGAACCTAGTATCCAAAATGGAATAAGTCTCATTTGCTTTTGCATTTGTATCTTAAAATGTGTTCATGATATTGATTGCAAATGAATGTTGAACTATGTTACGTTGATATTGAGAAATGCTTATGACTTTGATGGTGATATGAAGAATTATGATAAATAAGTGATATGTTCTGAAATGATTACATGATATTCTTGCATTCAGAATGTACTTCTGGAATGACTTAAAAAACAATTGTATTTTTAAATGCTTCTTGTATTATGAAGCAAATTGTAGAATACGAGTTATAGCTCTGAATGAAATGTTAATTTGATTGAGCTGAATGTTATTCATTGATATATCTGTGTTCTGTTTTGAGTGAGCACATCGATGATGGTTCACTCACTGATTTCACAAAACTTATCAAAATTGCAACGTTGATTTTTAGGTACTGAGAGGAGACCTTACTAGTAGAGCAAGATAATTAAAGTTTAGTATTGTCCATTTTGGATCAAGATATAGTTCAAAGGTCTGGTCAGCTCTCTTCTGAGGATTTTAGATAGAGTACTTTGTATAGTTTTCATTTTATGAAGAATCTTTTGTTTAAAACAATGTGATCATAGATGGTTTATGTAATGTAAATATATGAATGGTTTGTAATGAAATAACAGTGTAAAACATTTTTTGTTAATGAAATGGGATAAGTTGTTTATATGGTTACTTCTGATGTGTACGATGCCATATGAAGTCAATTTCATTGCTCTAACATGCCATTCCCGTAGGGTATATTCTCAGATATTCTTAAGAATTTTGAGCATATGTCTTATGGTAGTGGTGTGTTATAATTTTTGATATTAGAGTATAGTTTGGCATCTTTAGGGACATATAAGAGCACTTAGACATGATATATGGTGAGAAATTCATATAGTGATCACGAGTATTGTTTGATATAGGTCATCCGCCATAGGAGATCAAGTAGTAGAGTCAATTGACCTTGAGTTTATAGGAGCTAATAGAGAGTCTCCTGTACCTCAATCAGAACAGATGCCTCCGAGAATTCCTGAGAGACGGGAGAGGAGGTATGATAAGCTCCGAAAGTAGGGGGCTGTAGACTTCTATTGAAGTACAGACCCTGTAGAGGCAGAAGGTTGGTTGGAGAGAACTGAACGAGTGTTCGATCAGATAGACTGTGAGTTCGATGAAATATTTGATTATGCAGTCTCGCTACTGCAAGGTCTAGCATATCAGTGGTGGAAGACTATTCTTGACAGCTAAGTCTGACCGTGTGGACTAAAGTGGGAAGACTTTATGAAAGTTTTCAAGGAGAACCATATGCCAAAAATCTACCTGGACCAAAAAATGAAGCAGTTCCTCGATCTGAAACAGGGCAACTTCACAGTAGCTGAGTATGAAGTGTGGTTCAATGAGTTGATGGGGTATGCTACAGCCTCGATCCAGACTGAGGAAGACAAGTGTAGACGGTTCGAGGATAGGCTGAATATGGAAATTAGAACGAGGCTGGCCATTACCAATCTGAGTAGTTTTGTTGAACTGAGAGCTAAAGGATGGACAAACAGAGTATAGACAGAAGCCCATAATGAAAATATCTGAAGAAGTTTAAGCTGAATCTAGTAGAAGATTTAATAAATGCCAGAGCAGATAGCTACGATCACAACATAGATCAAAACAGTCAGGGTTTAGGTCGAGAGGTGGCTTTGGCTATTTTGATAGAGGTCAGTTGTTTGGAGGGTAAACATATAGCAGGCAACCATCACAGATGCCCAATTGTGAGCACTGTGGAAAAAAACATGGTGAGGAATGTTGGAGGTTAACGGGAGCTTGTTTATGTTGTGGCTCTCATGAGCATCAACTTAGAGACTGTCCTATAATTTTTGGAGCCCAGTCTTGAGTGAGAGGGGGCTTAATGACTAAGATAACTATCTAGCAAAGTAGAGCCAGTGGAACAAGACAGAGAGGCAAAGGTAGAGGCAGAACTAGTTTCACTGGTCCTAGTGTTAGGACTGAAATATGGAGTAATCAGCCACAGTCCCAGCCTAGAATTTTTTCTATCACCAGAAAAAATGCTCAGGACTCCTCAGATGTCATTGTAGGTATGTTAGATGTCTTTCAATTTAAGGCATTTGCATTGTTAGACCCTGGGTCTACACATTCATTCATCAACCTGCATCTGGCATCTAGACTGCATTGTAAGAGAGAGTTACTGAAAAGTGGTTTAGTAGTGAGTAATTTGGTAGGTAGTACTATAGTGATTGGGGAGATATGTAAGGAGTGTATTATACGAATCGATCAGGCGGAGTTAGAGGTTGACTTGATAGTACTACGGTTAAAGGAGATAGATATTATTCTAGGCATGGATTGACTCACTACTCAAAGGGTCGTGATGAACTACTATACTAAGGAGGTGATCATTAAATCCCCTAGTCAGTCGAGAGCAGTGCTTTGAGGTATTAGTCAAGTAGTGCCAGCTAGGTTGATTTCTTCGATGAATGCCTTGAAGTTGATCTGAAGTGGATGTGAGGCTTATTTAGCCTATGTGACTGACATCTGTACTGGGCAGACAGTTCAGGATATTTCAATTGTTAGGGATTTTTCGAATGAGCTTCCCAGTGAGTTACCAGGGTCCCCATAAAGAGATAAGGAGTTCACGATTGACCTTGCTCCAGGTACCACTCCTATATCGATTCCTCATATAGGATGGCAACTGTTGAACTTAAGAAGCTCAAGATCCAATTACAGGAGTTGTTAGATAAGAGTTTTATTAGACCCAGTGTGTCACCTTAGGGAGCTCTAGTATTGTTTGTAAAGAAGAGGATGAAACTTTGAGGTTGTGTATTGATTATCTGCAGTTGAATTGGGTAACAATTAAGAATAAGTACTCATTGCAGAGGATTTATGATTTGCTTGATCAGTTACAGGGAGCTTAGGTATTCACAAAGTTAGACTTGAGATCGAGATATTATCAGTTGAAAATAGCTGAGGCTGATGTACCAAAGAGTGCATTTCGAATAAGATATGGGCACTTCAAGTTTTTGGTAATGCTGTTTGGATTGATTAATGCCCCAACGACTTTTATGGCATTAATGAACAAGGTATTTCAACCTTATTTAAATCATTTTGTGATTGTATTCATTGATAATATTTTTGTGTACTAGAAGAGTAGTGAGAAACATTTTGAGCATTTAAGGCTAGTGTTACAAATAATGAGGGAGAAGCAATTGTATGCAAAGTTCAGTAAGTGTGAATTCTGACTGGATCAAGTAGTGTTCTTGGGTCACATAGTTTCTGTCGAGGAGTTTTCACTAATCTCAGCCCCTTTGACAAAACTTATAAGGAAGGATATACCTTTCAGATGGATTGATGAATGCCAAAGGAGTTTTGAGGAGTTAAAATATCGGTTGACTACAAAGGAGTTTTAAGGAGTTAAAATATCGGTTGACTATAACACTGGTGTTAGCTATTCCATCTGGATTTAGAGGATATGTAGTATATAATGATGCTTCAGACTAAGGGCTAGGATGTATTCTGATGCAGTATAGCCGAGTGATTGCATATGCATCGAGACAGTTGAGGTCTCATGAGTTCAATTATCCAATTCAAGGTTTGGAATTGGCTACAGTGGTATTTGCTTTGAAGAATTGGAGACACTATCTGTATGGTGAGATGTTTCAGATATTCACAGATCATAAGAGCTAGAAATATTTGTTAACTTAGAAAGAATTGAATATGGGACAGAGGAGA
Organism: Erythroxylum urbanii; assembly: GCA_027568935.1. Lineage (NCBI taxonomy): Eukaryota > Viridiplantae > Streptophyta > Magnoliopsida > Malpighiales > Erythroxylaceae > Erythroxylum > Erythroxylum urbanii. The sequence continues at coordinate 18,795,192 of JAOQML010000197.1, forward strand.
TGGATTGAACTACTGAAAGATTATGATTGTATGATTGAATATCATCCTAGTAAAGCTAATGTGGTAGCAGATGCATTAAGTAGAAAGTCCAATAGCAATGTGGCACAGATACAGGCCTCAAGGTTACCAAACCTAGTACAATTGAGGGCATTGAATGTTGAATTGAATTTGAGGTAGAATGAAGCATTAGTAGCTACACTGAAGCTTAGGCCAACATTACATGAGAATATCAGAAAAGCTCATAGTAAAGAACTAAAATTAGTGAAGCTTATTCAGAAATTGAAACAAGATTTGAGTTCTAAGTTTGAGTTGAGAGATGAGACACTGTGGTTGAAGCAAAGATTGTGTGCACTTAATATTAATGATTTGAGAAGAGAGATTCTAGAAGAAGAACATATGGCAACTTATGCTATTCATCCGGGTACTACTAAGATGTACAGTACGCTAAAACAACATTCTGGTGGCCAAGGATGAAGAAGTAAGTGGTAGAGTATATCGCTAAATGTTTAACTTGTCAGTAAATTAAGGCTGACATCAAGCTCCAGTTGGGAAGTTACAATCATTGCCAATTACAGAGTGGAAATGGGAGAGAATTACTATAGATTTTATTATGGGATTGCCTAACACTTTGAGGCAACATGATGTTATCTGGGTCATTGTTGATAGATTGACAAAATCAGTCCTTTTCTTACCTGTGAGGGAGAATAATTCACTAGATCAATTGAATCGAAGGTATGTGAATGAGATTGTAAGATTACATAGTGTCCTGGTATCTATTCTGTCTGAATAGGATCCCAGATTCACTTCCAAATTCTTGGGTAGTTTACAGTCAGCCATGGGTACGAAGTTGAATTTTAGTACAACATTTCATCCTCAAACAGACAGACAGAGTGAGAGGACTATTAGGACTGTTAAGGATATGTTAGAGCTTGTGTTTTGGAGTCCTAAAGAGCATGGGACCAATATGTAGCACTTATTGAATTTTCATATAATAATCATTATCACAGTAGTATCGATATGGCTCTATATGAAGCCTTATATGGTAGTAAATGTCGGTCACCACTATATTAGGATGAAATGGGCATAAGGATCATTGAAGGTCCAGAATTGATTCAGGATACTATGGATAAAGTGAAATTGATTTGTAACCAAATTAAGGCAGCTCAAGATAGACAAAAGAGTTATGTCGATCAGCATAAGAGGAAGATGGAATACCAAGTTGGTGATAATGTGTTTCTGAAAGTGTCACCTTGGAGAGGAGTGTTGAGATTTGGTAAAAGGGTAAGTTAAGCCCTAAATATGTTGTTCCATGTGAGATTACTGAGAGAGTTGGACCATTGACTTACAGACTAGAATTACCAGAAGAAATGACTTGGATTCACAATGTGTTTCATGTGAGTACGCTTAGAAGATACCGATCAGATCTGACCTATATATTACCTACACAGGAAGTTGAAGTTGCAACTAACCTGAGTTATATTAAGTAACCAAACCAGATTGTTAGTTATCAGACCAAACAGTTGAGAAACTGAGTAATCCCATTAGTCAAAGTTCTTTAGAAGAATCATTCAAGAGAGGAAGCCATTTGGGAAATTGAAGAGAATATGAAAAAGCAATTCCCTTTACCTACTTAATTAATCAGGTAAGAATTTTGAGGACGAAATTTCTTAAGGGGGAAAATTGTAATAACCCAATTTCCATTTTAAGGGCTAGAGCATTAGTTATCATTTGAATTCATGAATTTTCACTTCACTCACATTGATATCATTAGCATATACACACATGAAATGTGAACTAGAATACATTACAAAGATAGCATATGCACTAAATTGATTTATTCTGAGGTAAGAAAAGTTTAAATTGTTCATTATATGAATTGTAACATGTTTATGCCTTGGATTTTAGTATGCTTGATTATAAGTAGTAAATTTGGAATTAATTGATATAATTGGAAAATTGAGGGATTATAATGTATATTTGGTCTAGGAAAAATGTCAAGTGATAAAATAAACTGATCCATGAAAATTAGAATGATTAAGCCTATAATTGAGTGACATTTGGCATTGACCATTGTGGGACAAATGGACTAGTAAGTTGATGAAAAATGGCATTGATTAATGGAAAAATGGCTGCTGTACTTAGATGACATGTGACCTAGCTTTAATGGTAACATATGGTGGCACCTATACTTGATAAATGTTGAACGTACCTTTAGACATGTGGCCATTTCATTAGATGACACCTAACACCTTAGGTGTGACATTCAGCAGGAGCAAACTTGGTTAAGCTCATTTCTTGTTCTTTCTTCTTTCACTCACATCATCGAAACTCTTTTCTTTCACCCCCCTGAACTTGCTTATGTTTATGCTCTAATTTTTGCATAAATAATCCATGTTTTAGCCTCACAAAGTTAAGTAAAAGATCAACTTGAAGTTGCCTTACTAAACCTAGTCGGAATCCATCTAAATTTTACTTTGAACCTGTGATGTTTCTGCTTGCTTGGGGTACTGGATTAGTTTGATCTTTTGAGTTGAAATTGGATTTAAACATGTAAGTAAATGATTAGTGTTTATAGCATGTTATGATATAGAATTGATGATGATGAATTACATATGATGTTAATGATTGACTGTGCTGGAAATTTCTGCATAAACTTGTGTACTTTTTTGTTCTGTGCATGTACGAAAAAAGTAACTTAAGGATTGTTGTATGGATGATTTAAGTTTTGATTTGAGGTATAATTGATGAAGAATTCATGGTAAAGATAGGTGTTATTGAAGTATTCTTGAATATGGAAAATTAGAGCTGTAGGTTGAAATTCTAGTTTCAATTTCATCTTCCTCTTGTAATCTATTTTACATGTCTTTACAGCCTTAATTTGAAGAAACTCAAAGAATGAAATTGTAGATATAGGTTGTCTCTTGACCTCTGTGAAAGTTGCTTGATAAAATAGTAACTAGAGCTTAAGTTATGCCTATTTTCCTAATACTGCCTGTGACAGACCCCTGTGCAGAAACCTTATATTATTTCCTAATGTTTGGGGACTTTAGAGCTTGAATTGGTCAAAGTATAAAATATTTAAAATGATTATTGGTGTCTTATTAATGCCTCTGTGAAACATTTTGGCCAGAAGATATGTTGATAAGTTTATGTAGTTAATTGAAGTCATAACCTAAAGAATGGACTGTTTTGATGAGGTTGAGTTTAAATCTGGAAATTTTGTTTTGTTTAAGGAATAAATGAGTTCTTTTAATGAAAACATGATCTTAAGAGCATAAGAAATGTGTATAAGGTATGTATGAATGAGAATTTAAGAATATAGGGTATTTATGAATGAGAAATGGGTGAATGTATGAGTATATGTTGCTGGAAAAATTTTGGTGAACTTATAGATTTAGCTTGCTAAAATTTCAGATGTAAAGTACCAATTGTGTGTGCATTATAAGAAGATTTTTGATCATTGAAATGTTCAAGGATAAGTGTAAAATATGAGTTAATAATGATATAATGATGTTCTCATAAATGTAATGTGAGTCAGTATGTAAGTGATGAATTGGGAATGATTGAATGAGAACTAGGAAATTGTGTGAGTGTAAAATCCTAGGAAAAAAGAGTGATAAATGTGAGAGTGATGAATTGAAAGTGATCAAGTGTATTAAGGCATAAACCTAATTGCAAACTAAATGACGCACAAACTATGATGAATGTATAAGTTAATTTGTGAATTAGATTTCATACCCGGAATAATCAATTAAACATGCATTAAACATGATACATATACATGTGTAGCTTTGAGCATTCATTTGATTGATCAATTAGTAAAGAGTACATGTGTGTATTGTTTGATTTAGAGGCACACATCGACCGACACCATCCAGATATTGCTGGCAAGTCAAGGCAATAGCTAACTGGAGTGTACTGTGAGTTAACCTAGTTGTGTAAACTCAAATATTTATGCTTCTGTT
>JAOQML010000197.1:18799256-18809956 GCA_027568935.1 Erythroxylum urbanii
AGATTTCGATTGGTAATGTGTTCTGTTCAAATTGTGTTGATTAAACTTAATTCCTCTATATTGAATTGATATTGATATAATTATGACATTACTGATTCTGGACAATTGATTGTCCGAGGAGTTTGATATCCGGGAATGCATTAAAAGTGTTTGTGATTTGAATGTGAATAAGGAAATTGAATGCTCAACTATTTGTTGAATGTCAGACTTAGATCTAATGAACTGTGAAAATTGAATGTGCTCATTGATTGAAAGTGATTGATGATATATTATGTGAACTATTATAATCCATTATATGATGCATGTTCACATAAAGGAGTTGTGACCAGAGTAGCCAACGTGAAAAGAGCTTTAAACTCAATTATGCTCATCAGAGCCTCAGGCTCAACGATTAATTAGCCCAGTATCTACAACAGATACGTGACAGTACTGAATAGGGCCCGGTATCGACAACAAATATAGGACAGTGAAATAGGCACTCGGTCACAACGAAGTTAAAATAGAATGGGTCTCATTTGCTTTTGCATTTGTATCTTTAAATGTGTTCATGATATTGATTATAAATGAATGTTGAACTATATTGTGTTGATATTGAGAAATGCTTATGACTTTGATGGTGATATGAAGAATTGTGATAAATGTGTAATATATTTTGAAATGATTACATGATGTTTTTACATGCAGAATGTACTTCTAAAATGACTTAAAAAGTGATTGAATTTTTAAATGCTTCTTGTATTTTGATGCAAATTGTAGAATACGAGTTATAGCTCTGAATGAAGTGTTACTTTGATTGAGCTAAATGTTATTCATTAATATATACGTGTTCTATTTTGAGTAAACACATCGATGATGGTTCACTCACTGAGTTTGTAAAACTCATCAAAATTGTAATGTTGATTTTTAGGTATTGAGAGGAGACCTTGCCAGTAGAGCAAGCTAGCTGAAGTTTAGTACTATTCATTTTGGATCAAGATATAGCTCAAAGGTCTGGTCAGCTCTCATCTAAGGATTTTAGATAGAGTACTTTGTATAGTTTTCATTTCATGAGAATCTTTTGTTTAAAACAGTGTGATTCCAGATGGTTTATGTAATGTAAATATATGAATGGTTTGTAATGAAACAACAGTGTAAAACATGCCTTGTTAATGAAATGAGATAAGTTGTTTTATGATTACTTCTGATGTGTACGATGCCGTATTAAGTGAATGTGACTACTCTAATATGTCATTCTTTTAAGGTATGTGCTCGGATATTCTCAAAAATTTCGGGCATATGTCCTATGATAGTGGTGTGTTACATATAGGTGATGTTTCTTGCTAATTGTTGTTGATAGTTTTTGTCTACGCTTTATTGTCGTAGCAAAAAAGTATTAGCAACACTTTGAGAAATCATCGCCAATACCTTTTGGCGATGGTTAGCTTTTATAGCTAAAAAAAACATAGCTAAATGTATTTGTTTTTATCTACGTTCTATAAAATGTAGTCAAATTTTTAATATGCATTTTAACGAAATGTTGTACCATGTTGAATGATAATTGTTTGTTACATTTTTAATCCATATTATTGTATATAATATTTTTATTTTTTTGTTGTTGTTAATTTATTATACAAAAATAATGGATAATTTGAAGAATGGTATATAAAAATAAAATATCATTAAATTTTTTCGTGCACAAGATTTTGATAACAATTTCAAACATGCTTATATACAAAATAATAAATATAGAGATTAGTTTACAAGATATAATACAAATCACTTAGGCTTGTTTTTATCTTCTTTGCTTTTATAATCCAGGCCAGGTAATTTTTTAAGGTACTTTTCATGCTTGACCAACTTTTTTTCAGTATGTTGTAATTTAACCTTAAGTGATTTGTTTTCCTCTTGAAAATGTTGAACATATGTTGATTTTGATGAGGATGAAATAGTTGGCTTAGGGTTAAAATCAAGGCTTTTGATATATCTGATTAATGTACCAAGCACGGAATCACAAATATCTTCTATATTTGCCTCATTTCTCTCAAAAATTGATATTTGCAACAAATTTTACTTCTTATTTTAAAATTAGAAAAACAAAATCAATATTCAATGTTTCTTCAGACATTCACCCTTAACTTTCCTTATAGTAAGTGAGTTTGTAGAGTATGATCCTATCACACTCTTGTCCATGTAGTTCCTTCTCACTCTATTTTATGAAAAAATATATTGTATAATAAATGATATAGTGTTTATTGATATAATTACAACTTGTAAACAAAGATCTTATATATTCATTTCAAACAACTACAAAGGATTTAGAGCATTGGTTATGAGGATTTTTCATTTTTCCTCTTTTCACTTTGACCTTATCACATTTTTCCTAAATAAAGAAAAAAAGATAGTCATTAAATCATCTAACAAGATTAATGGAAGAAAATGCGAAGGGAAAGAAAACAAACTTAAACATTGGGAGAGGCCCAATAATTACATAAATTGTTCCAATTTTTTAGAGACATCTATTCTAGAACATATCTCCTTGCCTTCGTATCAGAAGGAAAAGATTTGTAATGCTGATGCAGCCTATAATGATGATCCCTGGTCCTTTGTTTCAATAATGATGTGACACAGTTTGAAACATCAAGCTTGTTGATATCAACAATATTCAATTTCATCTGTGAACAATAAGTAAAAGTGTAATTAATCTTAAAATAAATGAAAGAATATTGCATATAATTAAATAAATTGAAAATTTACTGAAACTTGCATTCTTGAGCAAGTTGTCTTCCTTAAAGTCCTTAGTATGTTTTAGGCAAGGTAATTCTGTTCTGGAAATTATCCCCAACTCACTATGCAATTTTGCTGATTGAACCTCATTTAGAGGACGACCTTGCGAAGTATCAATATGTACTGATAACTTGTTGTTCATTGCAGCATTCATTTGTTGCAACTCACAATCTCTAGTTATACTTCTACTTCTTTTTCTGATATTGACATGGGAACTTGCCAACAAATGAATGATGATAAGAAAATATGCATTAAAAATGTAAATATATATTTGAGCATAAGTCTATTTGTATATATTAAAGATTAACAAACCTACAGATCCCTCTATATTAGTTGAGGAATAATAAGGTTTTTGTTGATTTGCTTCATTGATAAATGAGGTCAATTGTTATCGATGGGTAGGAACTGATTGATCTTGTTATTATTGGGTAAGAACAATTTCGATACCTGCCACCTTCTTACCTTTGATTTTACCAGGTGCCATTATATTAGATATTTATAAAAACAAACATAAATTTTATTATCAATACAATACATCCAATCATCATTAGAAACATACATTCAATCATCAACAATCCGTATTAAGATAACTCAAACATCAACAATCTACATTAACATAACTCAAACATCAATAATACTCATTAAAATAACTTAAACGTTAATAATCTGCATTAACATAACTCAAACATCAACAATGCATGTTAAGATAACTCCATCATAAACAATCCGCATTAACCAAACTCAATCATCAACAATCTACATTGACATAACTCAATTATCAACAATTCACATTAACATATCTCAAATATCAACAATACTAATTAACATAACTCAATCATCAACAATCCGCATTAACACAACTTAATCATCAACAATCCATATTAGCATAATTCAATCATCAATAATCTATATCAATATAACTCAATTATTAACAATCTGCATTAACATAACTCAAACATAAATCATCAACAATAGACATTAACATAAGTGTTACCAATATTACATTTCAAACAATATAAAGAACACTTTTATTACCTTTAATTATCATGATCAAGATCCTGAAAATCATGATCATTAATTACATTATGATTTGAATCTTCATCGCTATTATATTCAACCAAAGTATCTTCATTATCATATAATTGATTCTCAATATATCATTTATCTCTTTCTATAATAAGATTGGCTTGTACTTCATTTTCTTCTAGTATATTGGGATCAACATCTCTTTTATAGAATGATGATATATCTGCATCTTCTATTTGTAAGGCTCCAGTATTCAGCTATGATTCAATCTTTTAATATACTTCATCACCATCTTCATTCATTAGACCATTTTTCCTTTCATAAAAGTCAAAGAGATTTTAGTGTTGAAACTTTTGAACAACTTTCTAATTGTTGCCCAATACAGTCTTGTTGAGGTAGAATACTTGCTTCACTTAACTTGCAATGACAAAAGGGTCATTATCATACCATGTGTTACGAACATTGATGCTAGTAATATTTCTAGACAACCTTTTTATCCTTTATGTAATGCAACTCTATTATTTTTGAGATGACATTGTAAAAGTTAATAAAATCATCGTCATATTATCCCTCAATAACAACCCCATAATTTTGACTTCTAACTCAACTATCACGATCTTTAATGTGAAATCCAACTCCATTAACAATGCAACTTGTATATTTTTTGCCATATATATGATGCCCACATGCCAAAGCATATAATGTTGTCTTGCAATTTTACGGTTATGTAACTGTATCATCTGTAGAACAAAATATAATTAAAAGTTAACCTGGCGTTCAAATTTTCATAAGTTCATAATATTCCATCAATAACTTACTTGAGTCCTAAACCATGATGGGAACTTAATCTTATGTCTTTCTTCACTTCAACATTAACAATCCCTTTGCTTTAAATCTCATCTTTATGCTCTCTATTTAAAATAGTAAATAGATGTAAAAAATACAGGTTGAATGCTATATTTAAATATGAAATAATAAATAGGAAGTAATATACATACTCTATATATAAATCGACTTCCTCACAATTGTTCAAAATATACCAATGGCCAATTTCGAGTTCGTCCTTATTTAACTCCAAATATTTTCCTGTTTTAAGTGGCCTTACTTATTGGGAGACAATTGAAAAGCCACCATTTTGATCAAAATCAAAGTTAGGTTCTTCTCTATTAAATCTTGTCTAAACCTTATTTAAGTACATCAAACAAAATATTAACCATTCATTTGCATATTGTGCTTAAGAGAGCCTGAAAACATAAACAAAATATAAAAAATTAACAATTGTTACTAACTAACAATTTAAGGAAAGAAAGCTGAAGTTAATATAAATTACCTTTTTGTGGGGAACATCCATCGAAATTGAACCAGTTTACAAAGTTTTGAATCATATGGTAGGTGAATTGCCAAATGCACCATAACATGAAAAAAGATAGGGGAATACTAGTTCAAGCTTACATAGAATCAAAGCTCAAGCTTACATAGAATCAAAGCTATGTCTTTTCTTTTTCATTTTTTCATGCTCTTCTACTTTTAGTGTCTTATAACATAATTGCTTAAAAAACTCACCCAATTGTCCTAAAGTTACAGACACATCATTCGGTAAACACCCACTTATTCCAACAGGATGTACTCGTTACAAAAGTATATGAAAATCATGGCTTTTTAACCCCAAAAATTTCCCTTTTTGACATTGACATAATAGGCTATATTAGATGCACACCTATCAGGAAACTTGACTAATTTAAGAAATTGACAAAAAATTTTCTTTCCCTTTTTGATATGTTGTAACAAGTAGGTGGAATGATGTATGACCCATCATCTCTTCCTTTCAAATGCAAATATTTTCTTGTATTGATGTCTTCCAAGTCAAATCTAGCTTTAATTGTGTCTTTCAATTTGCCATCAATTCCCATCAAAGTACCTAAAATATTCTCACAAATGTTTTTTTAAATATACATCACATCAACATTATACCTCAACAACAATTCCCCCCAATATGGAAAATTGAAAAATATGCTTTTTTATTCCAATTAAGCTCAACAACACTTCTCTTTTTCTTTCTATTACTTGGGTGTTCGCCACTTTTAATGTCACCCAAATATGATAGTTAGTAAACCATATCATCACTAGATAAGTGTAAAGGAGATTCACTATATTCTACTTTTCCATTGAATAATTTGCTTCTTTGCTATCTGTGCTCATGTTATAAGTAATGACGATGTCTTATATAACATATTTTACTTCATAGCCTCATTAAATGTGTTTGATGGCTACATACAGGACATGTTATATATCCTTTAGTACTCTATCCAGACAAAGTGCCATAAACTGGAAAATCATTTATAGTCTATAAAATAACCGCATACATTATAATTGTTTCACCTTGAATAACATTATAAGTTTCTAATCCAACCTCCTACTGATGGTTTAAGTCATCAATTAGTGGTCACATATAGACATCGACATCTTTACTAGGAGTAATAGGTCCTGGAATAAGTAAAGACAATAAAAAATACGACTCCTTCATACACTTCTATAAAGGTAAATTGTATGGTAGAAGAATTACCTACCATATGTTGTAAGAAGTACTCAATGGGGAGCATCCATCGAAATTGAACCGATCTACAAAATTTAGCATCATATGGTAAGTGAATTGCCAAATGCACCATAACACAAAAAAAAGATAAGGGGAATACTAGTTCAAGCTTACATAAAATCAAAGTTATGTTTTTTTTCCATTTTTTCAAGCTCTTCTACTTTCAATGTCTTGCAACATAATTACTTACAAAACTCACCTAATTGTCCCAAAGTTATGGGAACATCCTTCAGAAAACACCTACTTATTCCAATAGGATGTAATCGTTGCAAAAGTACTTAACAATCATGACTTTTTAACCCCAAAATTGTTGCCTTTTTGACATTGACAAAATGAGCCATATTAGATGCATACCCATCAAGAAACTTGACTGATTTAAGAAATTGACAAAAAATTTGTTAACAAGTAGGTAGAATGTTGTATGGCCCATCTTTTCTTCTTTTCAAATGCAAATCTTTTCTTATATTCATATCTTCCAAGTCTAATATAGTCTTAATCGTGTCTTTAGATTTGCTATCAATTCCCATCAAAGTACCTAAAATATTCTCACAAATGTTTTGTTTTCAATATGCATCATATCAAGATTATGCCTTAATAACAATTCCTTTCATTATGACAAACTGAAAAATATGCTTTTTTATTCCAATTAAAATCAACAATACTTTGCTTTCAGTTTTTATTACTTGGGTGCTCACCAGGTGTAATGTCACCCAAATATGATAATTTGTAAACCAAATCATCATTAGACAAGTACAAAGGAGCTTCACTTTGTTTTAATTTGCCATTAAACAATTTGCTTCTTTGCCATATGTGCTCATGTTCCAGGTAATGACAATGTCCTATATAACATATTTTACTTCATAGCCTCATTGAATGTGTTTGATGGTTACACACAAGATAGGCTATATATCTTTTAGTACTCTATCCAGAAAAAATGCCATAAACTGGAAAATCATTTAAGTCTACAAAAAACCTGCATGCATTATAAATGTTTCACCTTGAACAACATTATAAGTTTCTAATTCAACCTCCCACAGATAGTTTAAGTCATCAATTAGTGGTTACATGTAGACATCAATATCCTTACCAGGAGTAGTAGGTCCTGAAATAAGTAAAGACAATAACAAATACGACTCCTTCATACACTTCCACAAAGGTAAATTGTATGGTATAATAATTACCTGCCATATGCTGTAAGAAGTACTTATATTACCGAATTGATTAAATCCATCTGAGGCTAAACCAAATTGAACATTACTGCAATCTTTCGTAAATCATGAAAACTTCCCATCAAAGTCATTCAATGCCACCTCATATTTATGGTAGTTTTTTTATATAAACAACCTTTGTAGTCATGATTTAATAGGGAAGTTTTTAAAGATTTTATGCGATATCTTTTTCCCTTTACCATCATCCACTTGCCACTTTGATGAACCATAAATGGGACATTCTTCAAGATCTTTACAGTCCTTTCAAAATATAACACAATCATACTTACAAGCTTGTATTGATATATATCCTAATCCAAGGTTCCTTAACAATTTCTTTATTTCATAGTAAGATTTGGGAATTCCGATAAGTAATGCATCATTGAGCAAGTCAATTATCATGTCAAAAGATTTATTGCTCCATTTATTATAGATCATCAAATGCAACAACTTCATAAAAAAAATATAGCTATGAGAATTTTGAGCACCTTAGAATAATTCTTCTTGAGCAACTTTCAATAACTTCCCAAAATTATCTTCTGTAATATTACCAATTATGTTAGGCAAACCAATTTTATTCATAGTCTCCAAATAATTCCCACAATCATCTAACATTTCACCAATCCCATCATGACCACCATCATTAATATCACAATCTTTTACATCATTATTACCATCAATACCTGTATCAACACATCTGCTACAACTTGCTTCTAAACATTTGCCATAATAAATCCACAAAGTATATAATTCATCTATGTATTGGATTAGTAAGCGATTATATACCACATCTTAACTTTGAATGTTCATATTTAAGCAATCTATCCATAGAAATGAATACAACATGCTAAAACCATTTCATATTTTACAAATTCGTGAAACTCTTAACTCCTAAGTATTCAGTGGATCATTTCTAATGAGACATCCAACTTTTTCCCATCTAGCTATAAAATTAAAAATAAATTACTAAAATTAATAAATGCAATTTAAGTTCTAAATAGTATAATGATAAATTAATAAAAGTTAATATGCTAAGTTTTAATTCAAACAAACAATGACATTGAGCTTGCTAAGAATAAGACACATGAACCCAACATAAAAGTCATCATGTACATATAGTGAGTTTTAAACGTACCTCTTTATAGTAGTAAAGATTGCTCTACATGGAATATTATTGGGCTTAAGGTTGCATTTTTAAAGGCTTTTAGTGTTGAGATAATAGATAAGAAGGCATATTGGTTGAAGAACTTTGCATTATATTTATTGGATCACGAATTATATTTTTCAATTTGTCACCATAACATCACCATGGTACGTGGCATTGTTAGACCATATCAATTGAGAAAGGCTCTTCTTGCTGTGACTCCTAAGCTTATGGAATATTTTGTTAATAAGCCTTAATTGAGTTGCATCATAGGTTTCCAGTCTATATACCATCCAACTGGTTTATAAAACATATAACCCATAAGTATAAGTGGATTTCTTATGATTTATGTCTGAAATTATGAAAATGAGCAATTTATTATCTATCACAATCATATAAAGAATATTGGGTTGAAGAACTTTAAGTTAGAGCTATTGGATGATGAATTATAGTTTTCATATATGCTATCTCTTTTGGATCATTAATTAAGTTTGTAGTTAAGTTTGATTGAAATTTTGAAGTCATCTTTGATTGTACACAATTTTTCTTTTTATATATATTGTACTATTTGAATCATGAAATCATCATAAGAATGGTTGAAATTTTTTATATGGTTTTTATATATGTTTTATAAGGATTATTTAATTATGGAAGTCTTGATATTGCATCAAAGCAAATTAGCATTCTAAAAATATTCAAATATATCGCAATGCTAAGGGTGATTGTTATGAACAGAAGATTTGATGCATGGTAAGGGCATTGTGTGTAGAGAAATAATATTTGTATATTTTCAACAACTTAAAATTTTCTTTGGGTTGGTTTTTGAATTTATTTCAAATTTGTCAAGGAATTAGCTTTTGACTTGGTTTAAATTCCTCCCATGACTTTAGACCACCAAACTTGATTAATTTTAGTTGAAAAATTAAGAAATTACTAAAAGGCTAAGTTTAGTTAACATGATAAGGTCAAGAAAAAACAAAAAGTGATCATTTTTCCATAGAAAATTTGAAGTTGATTATTGATAAAACTAATATTATTATTGCTTAGTAAAATTGCCACAAATTTAATCAACTTTGAAAGAAACGTATCATTGCATAATTAGTAAAAGTAGTTCAAAATATTTGTGTTTAATGCATGTGTCAACTTAAGAAGTAGGTATTTGGTAACAAGTTTAGAAAATTTGTAGTAACAAATTGATGAGACCAAATAAAAAGATAGATAAGAAGATGTTGTGATGAGTATAGGGAGCCATTAAGTAGTATTCAAAGACAATTCAAAGAAAAGCAAAAAAACTCTAGCAGGACTTTCATCAAACAGGTTATAGGCAACGCTCAAACAATCTTCCTAATCCACTTAAGCATTAATCAACCCATTCTAGATGCATTCATCATCTCACCATCTTCATTAACATCACAATACAAATTCACCCATCTTCCAAACCACAACACATACGCTGCATAACACAATAACCAGTAGAAGGCAATGCCTAAACATAACAATGAAAGCAAAACATAAAAACTCAAGTGCAAAGAAGGATGGACGACTACCTAGACGAACGATTAATCAGTGACAAAGGAATATGACGTGGAATACAAGAAAATGAAGAAGATGAGACAATGGAATTAGAGGATGGAAGACTGGAGTAGACGAAAACACGAAGGGCTTCTTTTTTGTGTTTAAAATAACTCGAAAATGATGTCATTTTTTGTTGAACAAATGACGTCGTTTTCATTTCATATTTAAGAACATACCAACATTTGGCAATGATTCTTGTACAATGTCGTTGCCAAATCTTTTCATATATATATTTATGTAATATATAAATTCTATAATAATATAGAATTTATATATAATAGATATAATTTTGGGACGCCATATAAAATTGTCAAATAATATATTTTAAAGAGATAAATAAAAAGTATAAATTTATGTAATATTAATTAATTTTGTATTTTTAGTTTTCTAA
>JAOQML010000197.1:18816900-18828424 GCA_027568935.1 Erythroxylum urbanii
TCAAAGAACATTTAACACTTAGGTATCAAAGAAGACACAAAAGAGTCGTGAATGACTAATTTAAAAGAATGATTTAATGAATAAACTAATAGTGATCATGTAGGCCACATGTCACACTCTCATTTGATCACTTAATTTCTTCCCAATTCAATTCCAATTTTTCTCCAAAATTCTAATGGCTCAATTCAAAAATTCCTAATTTCATATGTCTAAGTTCCCAGTGCCATTGGACAGTTATTTTCACTACCGATAAATCTCTATTCTGTCTCTTGACAGTTTTTCAGGTCCGAAAATGACTCCGAACAATTTCCACAAAATTTCTATAATTCTCTAAAAATCAGAAAACCCTAATGATCCTCTCCAATTCAATTTTTTACACAAAAAGCCTATTTTTCAAAAATCACATTTTATTCTCAATTATACCGGGAAAATGTCATGAATGCATGTACAGATATTTTCATGTGCAAAAATCACTGTTCACAAATGCATGAGCATGAGATTTGTTTTTCCTAATTTCTCCAATTGATCTCACGAGTATCCGTTTCAATAGTTCAACCCGTTATACAGAAACGGGATGTTACAACACATCTACCTTAATTACAAATTTAGAAACTGAATTTGCTTCATAATTGATGATTAATGGACTTGCTGAGCTTATGTTGTACTATAGGACATTCCATTATACCATATTATTTTAATACTCAATCATAAATTTATAAATGATCTTTGAAGTTGTTCCAAATGGTAAAGGTTATCGTCTTCCTCAAGAACCAACTGTAGTTTCAATAGAGGGCATGACCAAGTATTCTTCAGTTAGAGACAATAAAGCTAACAAAGAAAGGTAGGAGAAGTTTAATTTTTAATTGATTTAGGGATTGAATTAGAGATAATCCTCAAATTAGGCATGTTTTGAAAAGGAGGTCTCAATATGACCCATATTGCCATTTGAAATGTCGTGTTAACAATATGAGGCCTATTCAAATTATTTAAAAATTTCAAAGTGTATTTTTTAAATGAAGTTCAAATGAAAGTCTAAGGTATCTTCAATTTGAGGTTCGAATATAATGGTCTTTATAACATTATACTTTTTGAACACTAACAAAAGTTAAGCTTTAAGTCAGTATTCTAGGTGAAAAGGGCAAAAAAAACCCTTATTTTTACATCTGAATATAAGTTTGACCTTAATATTTTAAGGTGTTTAATTAAACCCTATCAAAAAATGTTTAAGCTAAACCTTAAGTAGACAAAAAATATGATCGATATTTGACTTCAACAATTATCTATCATGTCATCAATGACACGGCATAAATATATAAAATTTTAATTTTAATTTGGTAATTTATCTTAATTAAAATAAAATATTAATTAAACTAAATCCCTAATTTTTAAACCCTTAATTTTAATATTCATAACCCTAAAATTACAAGTTTTGCCTCTCTCTTCACTATCCCCTCTTCATCTCCATTTTTAAGAATTTAGATGATGGGAATTCCCATCAGTAATGGCAGTAGAGGACATCTGATGTTACGTGAGCCCCAGCATCAGCAACATCAACACCAACAATTGGCAACTATTAGAGAGCAACAAGAGATATATAGGATATAGAAATAGCAACAACAACAAAAACAACAAAACCATCATCAACCACCTTAACACTAAGACTTTCTTCGGTTTAGTGGTGGATTCTAAGGAATATGACATATTGCTTTTGTTGGGTTAAATCATATTACTTTTGCTGCAACGTGACCATGTTTGGATTTGAGTAACTTTGAGAATAATCCGTAACATCAAGCTTCACCGGTGAAGAGAATGTAAAGATATTGTAATTTTAGGGTTATGAATATTAAAATTAAAGGATTTAAAATTAAGGATAAGCCCTTACTGAAATTATTAAGTTGGGCTCGTGTTATAGGTAGCCTAAGCCTAGCTTAACCTGATGTCAGTCCTAATCTAAAATAAAGTTTGAGTAGATGAAAATTTTGAGAGAATTAAGTCTCTATTCGTTATGTTCCATATAAAAATGACATAACATATAGGTCCCTATGTAACACTAGATAACATATCTCATAATAAGGCCCACATTATGTTGAATTATTAATAAAATCTAATTTAACCTAATCAATCAAAATTCCTTATCATTACCTCTATTCTAATTCCATAAATCCTAATTCGTCCTAATTCCACCTGTCAAAATTCTCATTTCCTCTAGAACTTACCTTCATTTTTTCAATAGTAAAGGCATGGAAGAGGGATTATAAACAAACATTAATCTCAAGGTGTTGAGGTTAGGGATGTTGGGTTCTTTTGTTGGGTTGGTGATGGTTTGCATTTTCTTTTTCATATTATCCATGGTCAATATAATTGAAATTCACTTGGGCTTGTTATCTTATGGGAGTAAGAGTGATGTTCATGTTGTTTCAGCTTTAGTCTTCTTAGTTGCCTATACTTCCATTGTGCGTTATAATAAAGGACATAGATAATGAACCTAAAATTAATTGTAAGGAAGAGGGAAATTCGAGAGATAAAAGCAAAGTGAGAATTGACAGAGATAAAATTAGACATAATCATTAATTTTCTAAATACTATGTTGGTTCGTTACACAAAAATAAAGATGTTTTTCTTATGATAGGCACATACACCTATTGTTAGCTTACAAAACATTTAACTAAACACAATGCTTAAGTAAATTCTTACACTTTCCTTATTTAACATATGAATTTGTTTCCTCTTTGTTTATTATAGGCCATTGGCCCATGTTTTCTTCTTGCTTTTTTTTTTAGCAACAACGCCCTCTCTTTTAAAAACCTTTTCCACGAGGTTAGTGTCAGAGAAGCACCTTTGTAACTTGAATAGGGTTCACACTTAATGTTCTCAGGTGAATGATCCCCATTGTACTAATCACTAGATGACGAGGCGATGACCTAAAATCACTTCAGGTAGCCTATCAATGCATGGGATCATCATAGGGAAGCTTATTAAAGATGGAATTTTACCAAAGTTGACATCATCTTCCTACTCTTATTATATGATCAATTGTCACATCCCTAGAATATCCAAAAAATTAGGGCACATATGCAAAGGGAGAGTATCCGTATAATAGCTTGAAAGAAGTGGAATTTACAATGTTATACCACCCTCGTCTAATAATAGCCATTCCATCCACCTTTTCAGATTGTCACAACAAAAGCATTGTAAATAGGTTTCCAATATTTTGTTCACCACTTTTGTTTGTCCATTAGATTCTAGGGAGTATATGGTGGAGAAGTTTAAACTAATAACTGTAGTTTAAATCTCCCTTTAAAATTTTCTAAGGAAAATTAAATCCCTATCACTGATAATGTTTTTAGGCATATCGTGCATCTTAAAACATAATCTAGAAATTCCTTAACAACATCGATACCTTGGAAAGGATGTTTGAGTGGTATGTAATGCTTGTACTTACTAAATCTATCAACCATGATCATTACACTAGTTTTTCCTACTAATGGCAAAAGGCCTTCCACAAAATCCATACTTATGTCTTCCCAACATCCATTAGGTACAAGTGGTGGCTTAAACTTCCCTAGGTATGGAGCATGTTCATTCTTGTTCTTCTCATATATAACACAATTCTTAATCAAGTTTCACACAACCTTACCCAATCCCTTTTAATGAAAAGCATTGTGTATCCCCTTAAACATCATCGTTACCCCTAAGTGACCCCCATATAGCTCGTCATGTCTCAAAGATATTAACCTCTTATATTTCTCCTTATCAAAATCAATCACAATTTTTCCTTTCAATCTTAATAGTCCCTTCTTCCATTCATAGTTACTTGAGTCAAATGTACCCACCTCTAACCAACTAATGATGTCCTTAATGGTTGATTTCCTTTCCCAACTATTCTTAATCTCCCTAAGCAACTTGATATGGACTTGAGATATAGCCAAGTAAAAAGCTAAGTGCTAGTTATTCTCAATGGGGAATTTGCTACCTTATTCTCTTTCCTACTTTGATAGATCACCTCGAAGTCGTATCAAAAGAACTTAGGGAACCATGTCTACTGAAAAGGCTTTAAGATTCATTATTCAAGTAGGTATTTTAGGCTCTGATGGTTGGTGTATACTTTAAACTGGTAATTAGTCAAGTAGTGATGTCATTGCTTTGTCACTTTGATGATGGCTAAAAAAACTTTCTTGTATGTGGAAAACCTTATATGTTTACTTGTTATTGTTTTGCTCAAGTAGGTACATGGTGCTTTTCTTATTGGAGAATTGCCTCAATATTAAAGCCACTATCATCTACTTTAATGATAAAGGGTTGAGTGAATTCGAGCATCACCAATACTAGGGTTGTAATTAGGGCTTCCTTAAACTCCTTGAAGGCCCATTGTTGTGAAGCTTCCCATATCCACTCATTTTTCTTTTATTAATGAACCTATAATAATAACCCGCAAAAAAACCCTCAAAGCTCCCTTGGTGATTTAGGTACTAGCCAACTCTGAACAATGGATACCTTCTTTTTATCCATTAATGACCCTTCTCTAAGATGGAATGCCACAAGTAATCTAGTTGTTTGGATCCAGAAACACATTTGTTCCCATTAAGAAACAATTGGTGAATTAGTAACATCACTAATGCTTCCTTAAGGTGATACAAAGTTTAGTGTAATTTGCAGTTGTAAATGAGGAGATTGTCAAAGGGAACTAACATGAATTTTTGAAGGAAGGCTTGGAATACCTTGTTCATTATGAAAACTTAAAGGCACAGTCATTTAACTCGAACAACATTACAAGGAACTCGTAGTGTCCCTAATAAGTTCAAAAAGTAGTCTTGGTTATGTCCTCCTCCCATATTGGAATATGATGGTAACTAACCTTCAAGTCCAATTTAAAGAACGAACTAGATTCATATAACTTATCAAGCAATTCCTCAATTAAGTGGATGGGAAATTTTTCATTCACCATGTGTTCATTTAATTCGCGGTTGTCCACACACATGCACTAGGAATTGTCCTTCTTCCTCATCAGAACAACCAGTGAAGCATATGAGCTAAGGTGGTTCCTGATAAGCCCCTATTACAACAACTCCATCACCACTTTTTCAATCATATCTTTCTGGTTACCCGAATAATGGTATGGTCAAATATTAATGGTGACTATACTCTCCTTAATCTGAATCCAATGATCATAGAGCCTCAAGGTTCTTAGAATAGAGTTTTGAAATCTACCAATAGGACCTAAATTTTGTTTATGGAAAAGCGATTTATGCCCAAGTTAATCTCCTACACTCTATTTTCTATTGGTTGAGTTAATTGTATCATATATATACATTACCAATCGATGTGATCTACCATCCTTCCCATAGGAACTTTATAATCCCTACCTTAAAATTACATAATAAATAATTAAGAGTGACTAACTATTGTACTACATTGACTTCCTAAAGGAATGACCAAGGTGTCTGTCTTGAATGGCACTCCTTACATATTGCCTGCAAATCTTTGATATCTCTAATGACAACTCAATTTAAGCCCCTCCTATTGTAATTTCGATCCTTGGTATATTTTCCAGCTGAGTTTAATTTTTCTAGTTACAACCTCATCCATAAAATTATGGGTGCTCCGGTAATCAATAAGGATATATATAGGGCTTCCTCTAGTGTTATCCTACGAAGCACATTTGCTTGTACCCATCATTATCCTTGCCCCTAATTATTTCTTGAAAGCAAATGTTAGGAGTCCTTGGTTCCTCAGTCACCTCTCTGTTACTTTTACAACCTCCTTATCTTCCTCCATTATTTATAGTTGAAGCTTCTTCTTATTACATTTGTATGGTGGGAAGTATCATACCAAAAATTCAGGCCCTTAGTACACCTATCATTGACTCACTACTCTCGATGGATTAAGGCACTACAATAAAGGGACCCTTTCCTGATGAATTATTTTGTGACGAAATCACATTCGTCGCCAAAAGACAATATATTGCGACGTTTAAAAGTATTCGTCACTAAAACTTACCATTTGGTGACGAAACAAAAAAACGTCGCAAAAGGGAAAACCTTTAGTGACGTACAGAGAAAATCGTCGCCAAATCATGCATAATGGGTGACGATTTCTGATATTGTCGCGAAATAATGCAATTGTAACGAATATCAGAAAACGTCACCATAACTTGTCAAACATTTTGCGACGAATTTTAGAAATCGTCACCAAATGTTATATGTTTTGTGACGATACTATAAAGAGTCACCAAAAGGTCAATATTTGGTGATAAAAATCTTATTTCATCGCACATGCTTATACATTTAGCGATGATTTATTTTCATTGTCACTAAATGTCAAGCATTCAGCGACGAATTTATGAAATCGTCACTAAATGTTGTACATTCAGTGATGAATTCTAAAGAGCGTCGCTGAATGTGCACATTTGGTGACGATTTTTACTGAATGTGCAACATTTGGTGACGATTTCAACATTTGGCGACGATTTCTAAAGATCGTCACCAAATGATTGAAAATTTCATAAATCATTAAACTAACATTTTTATAATCTATCATAGTTAGGATATGTTTTATTGAAGATTTGTTTTGAAAGTTTACAACATATTATTGAAAAAAACTCACAACTAAATTTTAAGTTTTAAATAGTAGTATTAATTAATCATTAGTATTTACTAACATTGCAAAAATTAGTTATAACAATTTTAAAATATTTTATCAATATAATAATATGATATATAGAGTAGTACGAACTTTGAATTAGAAGTTACCTAATTTATACACTCATAGAACTAGATCAATAATAGTCCACATTCAATAGTACGCAACTTGACCCCTAAGTAGTTGATATATTGTTTGACAAATTATTACAGATACAACAATAAATAAACTTTAAACCTGATTTCAGTTGATTAACTCGCTAACTGATAATAATATAATTATTTATTTAGATTCTAAGTAACATGAGAGTTGGTAAAGGTAAATGAGTCCCCGATGTTTAGATTCCCCAGAGGGGTCTTTGCACATTCGAATGCACCAATTGAAATAGTAACAGTTGTTCCCTTAAGTGTAAGGTTTTTGACACCTTTTTGCAACAGCTTTTTTGCTATAGCTAAATTTGTAGAGGATGCAGTAAATAAGTTGCTAGATTTAGTACCTAAAACACAATCAGTATAGAAGTTAGATATTGTCATATTAGTAAACCGTTAAATGAACCGAAATTGGAGTGAGATGCATATGTGCATGAGTAGACAAAGTATTCAAAATTGACGAATTTTTCAAATCAATCGATTTCCCTAATCCTTTACGGACTGTTGTGACATCGCTCCCGCCATGGCCATATATGTCATATTTGAGACTCAAGGAAGCTTAAAATAACATGTAGTAGAAACCTTCAAAATAGTAATATATATAATAGTTTCATAAAAGGAAATGAGAAGTACATAATAAAGAAAGTGACATTGTTCAGATGATATTAAACACCTTGAAACAGAAGATCGGTCATAGAAGGCAAATGATGATTAGTATATAAACTAAAGATTGCATCTATATTGTTGGTTTTCTCAGTAGGGACAATTTTGCCACATTCCTCCCAACAGAATGAATTATGGTCATCCTGAACTAGTCTCCATGTCGACATTCCTTCATTAATAATGTTAAGAGGTAAATTCTATAAAAGTTGATTTAGAATAAACCGATGATATGTTTAACTCCTATTTTGATGACAACTAAAACTAGTCCAGTTTAGCACTTATACATCTTCAACGTGCCTAATAATATGAAAGTTACCTTGCCAAAATTTCAAAAATTTATTGTGTAATTTGTATGTGATGCAAAATTTAGAATTTAAAGTAGAATAGACATTACTATGTTCTTCATGTACATACATATAGTATTATCTATATGTCTCTATATTACTATTAATGGAAATGCAAAAAAAGTAAAATACTCTTGAAACAATTTCAAGAGTATGCAGAAACAAAGCTTTTATGAGATTAAATGTTAAAGGTCGGTGAAAGCAAACTATATGGTGAAAACAAACTATAAAATTTTAAAGTATTGCTAGGATAGAAGATAACTACTTTTAAACAGTCCTAATTACTGAAATTGATTAGATTTAATTTCAAAATCATATATAAAAATGGAGTGGATAACACTTTTGATGGATCACCTAGAGTATAACACTTGATAAAGGCAAATCGTTACAGAAATTTCATCAAACACCTTACAGATATGACAAACTCATCCCAAGATTCAAATGCAAATTATGTGTTTTCCCTTCCAACACTAACATTAACACATTCCATAGTACTTCCATTCACAGACAACCTTAAACCTTGTAGTGAATGCATATATAATCTCCTGTTCATAACTGAACTAACACCTTCAAAACATGTGAAAGCCCAAAGTCACAAATGCCAAGCAGGATGCATTCAGATAAGTTCCTTAGTAGGCAAAATCCATAAACAACTTGAGAAGATTTAGTAACAGTGAGGTCAACTAAACCGATTCGACTCTGAAACTAACTTAGCAAATTCCAAACTCTCTAATGACAATGTGCAAGTATCATAACACAAAGAAATCAAATAAAAAATACAAAACACAAAGAAATCAACTTTAACACCGCAAAAAACACCCTATGTATAAATCTACACAAAGAACGTCCAGATCTATCCTAGAAGGATAAAAATCACAACATTTCTATTTAACAATGGTAAAATGCTTGTTTTATTTATCCTGCTGTCTCGAGAGGCAAATGTAAACATCACAAACAAATAGGAGAAAATCGATCGAAGAGATACTCAAACTTGTGACAAACCAAGATTGACAAACAAAGAGTCGATCTAGTTAGTAAAATATGTAGAAATGAAGACTGAAATTGAAGATATGACAATAGTAAAAAAGAAGTGACATAATTATATAACATTTTTTGATATAGTCAATGACTTTGATACGTGGGTAAGACGTCAGAGATCGCTGGTTTTGTGAAGACTCGACGAAGACTACAGAGGAAGAACTAAGTTCTAGATAAAGGTAAAGCTTTTTTAAGAACAATAAAGAAGTAAAGAAAATGCTTGGGCTTTGATGATTTTTTCTACAATTCGTAGCAAATTTATACTTTCAGGTGGTGATTTAATAGATTGGTGGCAAAATGTTGTACATTTTGCGATGTTATAAGTGTTCCATATCCAAAGTTTGGCATTTTGTGATGAATATTAGATTCGTCGTAAAATACGAGATATCAGAATAATATAACTACATCATTTTCTGCATAGTTCTAAACATATTGAGGACGGTTATCATTAATCACACCTAAATGTTTTACAGTTTACGATGAATCCTGGTTTTGTAGCTGAATGTAACGATAAACGATGTCATCCCACCCGAGTGAAAATCGAAGCCAAATCCTTTCCCTCCTCTCTCTCCTTTCTGCATTTTCTCTCAACTGAATATTCTCCCTCCTTTCTTCAATCTTCCTTCAGCTGTTCTTCTCAATTTTTTGCTCTTATCTTCCCCCCATCCATCATCTCATCGAGTTGAGCTCAACCTGGTAAGTTCACTTTCATTTGTTGTGGGTTTTTTTTAATGCCTTAAAGATGCCGAATGTAAAAATGTTACAATTTCTTTGATTGAATTGAGTTGTTTGCATGGATTGAAGGTTGATATTGTTAGGTTTGTGTTGAATTTTTTGAGGTGGTGGTGAAGAAAGGCAGTATAATCATCAAATGTTGAATAAATGTTTGTTTTATGTTCTACTTTGAACATGTTCGATGAAAGTCCTTAGTACTGCAATTTCAATGATGTCTTTGGAATTAGGGGGCAGGCACTTTGGATACATAGCTTTTAATTTTTTGCTTGTTAGACCACGTCTTTTAATAGGTCAGTTGAAGTTTGAAATGTGTTATCATTTCAAACTCAATGTACACCTTAGTGTAATCCATTATGTTCTGTTTATTTCATATATAGATTTTCAGACCCAAAAAAATTGGTTATTTCATCTCAGCTTCTACGTTATCTTCATTATGTTCTATTTCAAAATGCTTTACATCTTTGCCAACTGGTTTGCCTCAAAATGTAAACAAATCAAAATTAAATGCCCTATGTGATGTTTCCTTCAAATGATTATTTTTCATCTTCATCAACATGATCTAAACTCAAAGAAACAAGTATGTAAGTACAAATGTTCTGGCCAAACGAAGGAATGAGTATGTGAGAGTGTGTGATAGTTATTCCCCCGTAGGTTGCAAGTATGAACCATATATGTATGCATATGATGATCTACTTTGCCTTCTATATGCATATGATAAAGTGTATCTTGTTATACTATATATGTGTTTAGTTCTTAAGAACTTTTTCAATAAATGATTACGTTAGGAACAGGTTTTCTTTCCTAGATGAGATAAACCCTTGCATGTATCATATCCCATGCCTATCATTAGGTGTGTTTTCCGTAATTGAATCTATATAAAGATGATTTCAACTTTGGAACTTATTTTCTAAGATTTGTTTCCATGCTTTATGCTATAGATTTTTAGACTCAACAAAAATTGGAATAGCAGCCGTAGAAAAGGAAGAAAAGAAAAGGGGTTAAAGGAGGTCAAAATGAGACCTCCAAGACTTGTTATTCCATTATTTCCAGCTGGAATTTATCTTTATTGAAACCCGCCATTTGTACCTTGCTCTTTTATGTTTTCTTCTTTTCCTTTTCTTATTATGTTTACTTTGATATTCTATCTCAAGTACGTATATCATATCTCTACTTCTTCTTACCTGTTGGTTATCTTTAGAAAGATAGGAGTAGTATAGAAAGTGTTAAGACAAAAAAAGTTGAGAAAATATTAAACATGTGTACTTATTAGTGTTGTATATTATTGACCAAGCATATACTTTCAAGCCTAAGAAATAATTCTAAAATTCAAATAAAAAACCACATATGGTAATTTTTCCTTTCTTTTCTTAGGTTTCAAACAATAGAATTGATCCAACTATGTGTGTATATACCTTAAATATTGTTAAAAGAATCGAATGGTAATTTTCTCATCCTTGAAGGATCATTCCATGGAACAAAAGTACGAGAAATGGGAATATTCGAAAATGCAAAGCAGCAACAATTTATCCATAAACTTTCTTTTAGTTTGACCATGCTCAAATCTATTGTGTGAAGGAGAGATGACAATATACCTTGTTTGATTCCTTGCTGCCTAAGAACATAAAGATTCTCATAAGGTCATCATATCCTATGCTCAAAAGGGTTTTTCTAGGGTTTATGCTTGACTTTTTTCAGCGGATTGAACATGTTATGCTTGTAGATTCCATTGTAATAGTGTAACTATTATATACTCAACTCCATATTGAAATTAATTATCTAGTTCATTTAATTAGACTATCAAGTTTAAGGCATTTTACAAATTTGATTATTTGAATTATAATATGAATACCATTCAAAAGTTTAACAATAGGGTTAGATATATTGTAGATTTTTTTTAATTTAACCTTCTTTTTAATTTCAATGCTTATATTTTAAATTTTATTATATATTTTTTAA
>JAOQML010000197.1:18856125-18868355 GCA_027568935.1 Erythroxylum urbanii
TTTTCTTTTTTCATTATTAAAGCAGATATATTTTAAAAATTTGCCTATGAATAATATATTTTCTTACAATAATTAAAGTATATTTCGATGTAATAGATGAAACAAAATTTTATCATTTTTATGAAATTTTTAAAAATAAAAAAGATTTTTTTATAAGTTAAATTTTCATCAATTTATGTAGAAAATTTTCCATTAAAATTCTCTTTTAAGATTTAATATTTCCATTTATATAAAATATTTATTTCAAATAAAAATATAAATTACCAGAGTCAAAATTAATATAAATTAATTTGCTCATTGTGAACTAATCATGTCAAAGGATAATTTATCGCATAATTAATTTCAAAAGCTATTTATTATTTATGTATCTACCTAGTTTGCAATGTCCCCTCACACCTCAGTGATGCAGGTTTAATTGAAACCAAACTGGACTAACTTGCCCCCATTGATCAAAACCCACCATCACAGAAGAGACATATATAAAGAAAGAAAACCAAAATGTAGAACAAGCACTTAATTTACTGTCGACCCCACTAGCTGAGTGATGATGGTCATTTCCACTTTAAGGAAAGATTTTCAAGGAAGTGCTTTAGATTGTATGATCTTATATGTTAATTTTCACGTGATTGTGTCTCCAGATTAGTATTAAAACGTTAAGCAGACAAAAAGATCGTATCAATTGCGTAAAGACCTTGCAGAAAGCACCATCATGTACATTGCTGTTAGATGCTACATGTACTGTTCCATAAACTGCTCTTAACGGTTCCACTTCTGAACATGCTATTCACGAAAAGGGAATTTAGGAAATAAAAATTTAAGACTAAAAAAACCATCAAATTGCTTGTTGCTTTTTGCCTGAGATTGAACTGTGGATATGGGTGTTTATCCAAGTCATATCATAGTACCCGATTTTAGCCTATAACCAATCAGGTGTTGTCTCCAAAATGGAGTAGCTAGGGAAAAAAATGAAAAAAGAAAAAGTAAGATAAGAGGATCATTAACAAGTATGTGGATCCTAACGGCAATTTATTATCAGGAACCCAGATTAAGTACTCTACACCATCTGAGATGCTATTTATTAATAATTAACTTCCTTTACTTATGAAATCTGTATGCCAAATTATAAAAATCTGAACATTTCTCCATCTAACACAAAGTTAGTGCCACAATAGAAGAAGATCTTGAGGTGTGTACATGCAAG
Organism: Erythroxylum urbanii; assembly: GCA_027568935.1. Classification (NCBI taxonomy): domain Eukaryota; kingdom Viridiplantae; phylum Streptophyta; class Magnoliopsida; order Malpighiales; family Erythroxylaceae; genus Erythroxylum; species Erythroxylum urbanii. Next base: position 18,857,327 of record JAOQML010000197.1, read on the forward strand.
AAGAAATCTTATCAAATTATAAAGAAGTGTAGCATTTAAAACAAAGCTGTTCAACTTTCACCACATGTGCTACAATCTTCCTGTTATACTAAAAAACTAAAAATCTCCTATGCGTAATTTTTTACCTAACTAATATGAGCACACACAGGCGCGACACATGCCACAAAATTTTTTTTACAGGGTTTTGCATATTAAGGGTCATTACACTCATGCCAGCACACTAGCATAATAATACATCGTCGAAGAATGTAGAACCTTCCCCTTTGCTCCTTCACTAGCCGGCTGCACCTACGTCGGAAAGATCTGCACGGATAGCGAACGTGCCGATTGCAAAATCCTGAACCCTCTTGCTTCATAGCTAATTAACCTTCTCTTGATCAGTTACAGCTGGTTGCTTTACGCACCATCCTGTTCACAGAAAGAAGCAGAGAGAGAGATAGAGGACAGTTTGGTGATGAAGATAGTAAGGGGTTTGGAGCTTTATATAAGATCAGACTTAGATGGGGTGCTCGAAGTTGAAAGTAAATGGATTTTAACTAGGTACAGGGGCAAGATTGGGGAGATTAAGGTAATTTGCATTGATGCACTGGCATCCAATAAAGCTCCTCATTTCTAATTGTTGAATATTATTTTTTTAGATTGCATTTTTTGAGGAAACCGAGGTTGGCAGTCGTTAGCGTGGATACATGTTGCCCTTGATATTTTAATAAACATTTAAAGGATCGATCTTCATTAGGTTCTTCCCTCAAATCTTTATTGAATAAGTGGACATACTTTTGTTGACTTCTTACTGTGAGATGGGATGGGCCCTTGACCAATGACTACTGATCTCCAGCATGTGCACGAGTGGGAGTACGTGTCCTTGTCGTAGTGGCCTCATTTCAAGGAGTATCTGATGATGAAAATACTCGAAGTTATATATCAGAAACCAATCCATGCTACATATAAGGAATCACACTAATAAATTATGGACATATGTCCTTGTCCTTCTTTAACCACACCAAAAACAGTTTCACTCTAAGAAAGTCGTCTTAGATCAGATGATGGTATAATTATTGGAGTTGCTATTCTCTTTTGAATTTTTCTTTTTCTTTTCTTTTTTCAATCCTGTCCTGTCTTGAAAGGAGCTTTGAGATTCTCAGAAAACTCAGCAAAATGTGTCATTACAAAATGAAACCAACAGGATTAATTGCAATAAGAGAATTATGGAATGCTGTCATAAATTCAGCTGGTAATTGTAGTCAACATATTAAAGTTGAACGTGCCTATGTTCTGAACAGACGAATTAAATATACGCATGGATGAATAATTACTTGAAGAATGTTTCAATAAAGCTGAGAACGAATTGCGTGTGGGAGGTATTTTCCAAAACACTGTCAGAAACCCTGTTCTTCAAGCACTCCGTTCTCACTCTATATCACTGGACCAGAACCAGGGACGTCTTGGTCTGGCAATTTAGTTACTTTGAGGCTTCCAAATTAATGGCGCCTGACAACTAACTTAACTCCCACCATAACTTGGAAATCTTTACACATGGCATTGCGGGGAAGGGAGGATTGTATTGGGAAATTAACAGTGATTTAATCACGTTGTGAATTGTGGCGAAGGGAGGATTGAGTTGGGAAACTAGCTATAATAAGCTCAGACGCTCAACGAAAAATTAGATTGAATATCTTTAATTAAATAACTTAAAAATATAAATTATAAGTAAAATAATTATATTGTAATTGAATAAAATTCTTAAAAGATTTTCTTTTCGAGTTATTAAATATAAGTCGTTTACATGTCCAGTTTCTAATGGCATCAGCGAAACAAAAAGATTCAAACAATTAAGAGGAAAAGATAGGACTACTAATTTATAGAAAAAAGAAAACTTAATCAATTTTGATAGAAAAATATGAGTACTAATTCCCTTATGTGTTCCTCTTATTTATAAAAAAGAAATAGTATCTCTTTCTTACCAAAGTTAAAATTTTAACTATAATCAAAATCTAACTATAACTCTAGTTACAAGTTAATTTTAATAAAATCATATATTTCATATTTGAATCTTTAAGTTTCTTAAACTTTACAATTAAATTTAACTTATTGTAAATTGATTTTTTCTATTTTTAGCCGCTCTTCATGTGTAGCCCATTAGGTTTCTAATATATATTGTCAATAATTATAAATCATAATTAGGATTAGATAAATTAAGGCATTTTTATATTTATCTTTGGTTATTCAACTAAACAAAGCATAATTATTGATCAAGATTAGTATCTAGCAACATGTCGTGATAACTCAAATATTAAGAATATCAAAATAGTTTGACTCAACCTATTCATACATGATTATGATGTATAATTTAATCATTTTGTTATTCAATATTCTACCTGGACATAGAGTACGAAATTATTATCTATTTTATTTAAATCTAATAATGTTCGTTCTTGCTAATTTGTAATTGATATTTGAAAATATCTTTTTAAATCTCAATTTACTCTAGATAAATAATCTGTTAAATCTCTACTAATCAAGAATAATATAATGTTTTCTTTAATTACTTAAGAATAACAAATTATTTATTGATATACTCAAATATATCCATATAATTAATAGTATATCTGAGTACTATCGACTGAGCTATCATAAATATAATATGTTATACGTAGCATCAAAATATAATAATTCTTAAAAGAGATACCTTGATATTCTCAAGTCTAAGAATCAATTATAGCACCATTATAGTAAGGAAATTCACAAATATATAAGTAATATTTCATTTGAGATCCTCATAATTAGGCTAATTTAGTGAACTTAAGTATCCATATCTTTACTTAAGTATCTCTATATTTTAATTTATGAGATGAATTCTCTTTTTCATAAGAAAAAGAATATAATGTATGCTAGTTTTACCGGTCCGTTAATATCTCATCTTGATGAAACTGTAACTAAGAATAAATTAAGAATAATACATAATTCAAATTGAATCTTGTAATGATGATATCATAATAATTTTCATTGCACGATAATTACTCTAAAGATTTTACTTTTAGTTTTGAAACATTAAATATAATTAACCAAATATATAAAGAAAAATAGTACCTTTATTAATTAAACTAACAATGTCATAGATTAAACTACAACCAATCGTTTAGCTGTAAAGACATAAACTGATAATCTTTCACTTACTCTAAAACTAATCACCTTCATATCTAATACTATAACTATCTATATATTGATCATGTCTCTTTTGAGACAACGGCTTAGTGAGAGGATATGCAAGATTTTTTTTTAGTGAGAACTTGTTCTAATGCAATGTCTTTTTACTCTACTGTCTACCTGATCAAGTGAAATTTTCTTTATGTGTAACCCATTAGGTTTCTACTATATTGTCAATAATTATAAATCATAATTATAATTCATAACTAGGATTAGCCAAATTACTCTTTTAAATTTATCTGTAGTTATTCAACTAAACAATGCATAATCGTAAATTAAGATATAACATGTCATAATCACCCAAATATTAGTAATATCAAAGTGATTTGACTCAACCTATTTATGCATAGTTACGATGTATAATTTAATCATTTTGTCATCTAATATTCTAAATAGACATAGAGTATGAAATTATTGTTCACTCTATTTAAATCTAACCATGTTCATTCTTGCTAATTTGTAATTAATTTATAATTGATATTTGAAAATACCTTTTCAAATCGCTATTTACACTAGCTAAATAACTTCTTAAATCACTTTTAATTAAGAAAAGTAGAATATTCTCTCTAATTACTTTTAAAAACAAATTATTTATTAATTTACTCATCTATCTCCATATAATTAGTATTATATCCAAGTACTATCGACTGAGCGATCATAAATATAATAGGTTATAAGCAACATCCAAATGTAATAATTCTCAAATGATATATCTTAGTAATCTTAATACTTAGAATTAATTATATAACCATCACAATAAAGAAATAAATAAATTCATAAATAATATTTCATTTGAGATCCTCATAATCGGGCTAGTTCAATGAATTTATTCTTTTTTTAAATGCAATAGTAAGTTATTAATTAATGGGTATGTACAACTTTATAGGGATTACGAGTACAATAGGAACAAAATATAATGGAGCAAAGCTTCCTAAACACAAGTTGGTATAATGGTTTTACTCTAATAACCATCTTTTTCTCATGTTTGTGGAGAGTTTTACTGCTAGTCCTCTTGCTACCAAGTTAAGTCTGCATTGGAAGATGATGTTCTGATAGAGTTGTTGTTGTTCCTTACTTCTGACCTCCTTCCTAAAGATTTTATTGTTCCTCTCTCTTTAGATGTTGTACACCATTATTGCCAACCTAGTTTTTAATACTTTATGATATGCCTTATTTTCCATCCTTATGGTGGCTGCCTAATTTATCACTTCATTCCAGGAGTAGACTATTTTTTCTAGTTTTAAGTATTCCTTATATTCTTCTCCAGATGTTTAGAGCATATTTACATTTGACCATTATGTGGCCCATTGATTTAAGGTGGGTGTTACACAACTCATAATGTGATGATGCAATTGAAAACTTGATTTTGTCCTTCATTAAGAGTCTTCCAACTATCCCCAACCAAAGAATGAAGGTAAGTGAGGGATTGAGATCATTATCCTATACTCTCCACTTCACTATGTTGACTAGTTCCTTTTGGAGAAATTTTCTACAAGCTTTTGAATTTAAAGATTTATCTTCTTTAGCATTCGAGTGGACTTAATCCTGTTTTGATTCTTGGCAAGTTACCAAAATTTTCATGATTATTTCCACACCTCTGCTATTGTTGTAAGGCCATCCCTATTGATTGTTACCGATAAGCTTACTGACCTTTGTGCATAGATTGATAACAAGTTGCAAATGTCGAATCTCTTCAATTTTTTATAAAGAACCCTTGTTGTGCTGGTTATCTTAGCAAAACAATGTTGAATATCCATTCCCTATTTTTTGGGTTAACAGGTTCTGCATCCAATGCCTAGTTCCTAATATCTACCTCAAATTCTATGATATATTTTGTTTGTGTTTTAGGCACCATAGGCTATTCCCTTTTATGTATATATTATGTACACACTTGACCCATAAATCCTCTTTCTGACTGTATAACCACTATAATTTCTTTTCAATATTGATCTTATTGAGCAATCTAGCTGAGTAAATCTCCAATCCACCTTGGTTTTTTCATTTACAAATCTTGCTTGAGCTAATTTTTGCTTTTTTTTTTGCTGTGGTTTGGTCCAACCAATAGGAATTCCCTTAGTTTTTTTATTTATCTCCTTTAGTGTACCTTTGGGGGAGATATAGATAGTTGATCCAATAAGTAGCCAAATTTCTCAATATAGCTTGCACCAATTGCAATCTTCTGCCATATTTAAATTACCTATTTCACCAGTGGTTGATTTTCCTATTTTAGGAGTCCATCAATGGCCTATATTAAGAAGCATTAACACTTTTTAATGATATTGACATTTCTATGTATTTGATGGATGGGTAAATTGGCTTGTTTTAGTCTCATCTCCATTACTTTAAATGCTACATCCATCTTGACATTTATTGATAGGTAGAAGCAACTCCTATTCTCAATCTTGACACTAATTTGAACTCCTCCATTATTTGCATGAGAAGGTTTATGGATTGTTTTTTAGCACTGCAAAATAGTAGTATGTCATCTGTAAAAGCAAGGTGGGATATTTTTGTACCTTTGCATATATAATGATATTGGAATATAGTGTTGTTTTCAATATTCCTTTTAAGGATGGTTGAAAAGACCTCCATGCATAAGATAAATAGGTAAAGGGAGAGTGGATCTCGTTTCCTTATTTCTTAGCTTTTGTCAGCTTAGTGGGTTTTCTATTCACCAATATGGCAAGAGAGGTTGTAGTCACACACTCTTCAATCCATTATCTAAATTCTGAGGGTATTCTGCTACTTGAGAAGAAGCTCCAACTCACTAAATCTTACGCCATTGCTAGATCTATTTTGATAGTGATAGATGGATATTTAACTATATTTTATACTCATATTTGATGTATTTTGCTTGGCACTTTATAGTTTTGTTGTATATTTGGTACTTAATGTGCTCCAAGTGTGTTTATAGGTTATAACTACCTTCATAGACTTAAAAAAGAAAAATTCAAGCAAAAACGCAGCATAAGACAAAAACTTAACAATTTGGAAAGAGTGCATAGTTGGGCATTTTTTAGATAAGCAACAAATTCTGATTATGCATGGTCCGATGCATGACCGTGCATAACCCCGAAACTTATAATTCAATATAAAATCGATGCTTTAAAGGCAAATCAGGGAAGGAGACTTTGGAAGGCGATTTCTAAATATGGATAAGGTCTAGAAGGGACGATTTTGGTTCAGAGTAGTAGGAAACACAAAGAAATCATCAAAAGATACATCAAAATACAAGATCAAGTCTCTACATCATAAGAACATTTGATAGAAGACGATCAGGGAGATTTAGAATTATAAACCCATTATTTTCATTTCATTTTTATTCTGATTTATGTTTGATTTCGTATTCTATCATGCATAACTAAACGTCTAGTTAGTATTTAGGTTAGATGAACTGTATGTTAATACTTTGATATGATTTGATTCCTTTATTAATGTAATTAGTTCGATTGGTTATTGTGATCTAATTATGTGTTTTATTGATAATCTGATTTTATACATAGAGATTTAAAAATCCTAGGTTGAATATATCTACGATAATTAGAAAGAATTGATTGCAACCTTATAGATAGGAGGACATAAATCTTCCGGATTAGGGTTAAACCTAAAAGATGGACTTATAAATCGAAATGTATCGTATAAGATTTAACCTGACTAATTTGGTTAAAGACCTTAGGATTAGTTATTAGTAGACTCAAGGTCAACTACTAGCATACTATAGGAGTCACCACGGTCCAATACATTAACAAAACAATTGCATGATAAAAGATCAATCTGTTAACGATTTAAGAGGATTCAAATCTATATACTAATTTCTGATAATGATAGTTTTCTAAGTGAATTCCATTATCTCTATGTGAATTTTTGTTTCTTATTTCTTTAATTGTTTTAGTTTTATTTTCTTTTTATTAAAAATCTAAAATCAATCCTTAAGCTAGATAGTTAAGGAAGGTCAAGTACTAGTATTCATAGTCTTTGTAGGATCGATATTTTTAAGTACTAGCTATAGCTATGCTGTGTGTTGAATGAATTTTGCAAAACAATATACTTGTTTTATGCTAAAAAACTGCAAGTATATGGGTCGTAACTTTTAGTTAAAAAGTAGATATCAATCCCACAGGAATTGATGCCTAGACACCACTTAATTCAGATTAAACTTTGTTTAAGAAACGAAATTATTTAATGGAAATAAACTAGCAAATTAAATTAAAATTGAAAGAATAACAATGAACAATAGATAAAACCAAAATACAAAAAAATTAGAATTCAAGAATCTAATGACTAGAGATCACTTTCTCCCTAACTTGTCTCCCTTTTATTTTATTAATCAAATTGTGTCTCACCTAAGATATCCAATGATATTAACCACACACTCTCAAGGTGTAATTAATTATCCTTAATCAAATTAAATGAAGTCAATTAAGTGATCTCTCAACCTACCCAATCACTCTACCAATTTAACTAGTTATTAAGCTATCCTATGAGTGATCAATTGAATTAGCCAAGATCTCTCTTTTAACTAATGAATTAACGCAATGATTGTAAGTCTATAGGTTGCCAACTCTTATTGTACAATTCTACATAAATAACCTTACTCACTCTCTTGATTTATTGCAAGATATAAATATAATCAACAATCATCAAAGACAACTTTCATTCAATTAAATAAAATAGGAGTTTCACAAAATAGTTCAAAAGCAATCCCTAAAAACTAAATCAGACACTCATGGTCTCTATAACATCATCAACACTCAAATATTCCATTCTATAAAGATTAGAAGAGATAAAATTGACAAAAAATTGAATAAAGAAAACTCCTTCTCTTCTTTGCTAAAATATGGAAATCTTGGTGTTGATGTGCTATTTTCCTAATTGTTGTTGATGATCCTTAAATCTCCACCTTCCTTACGACTCAAAACTTGTATTTTTCACTTAAGAAGGCTCTTCTCTACAGAGTTGTCACATCCTCTTTCATTTATGGGGGTTTAATATGTTTTATAGTCCAGAAATCCTAATGTTTAATTGAACCCCGCGTAGTCTCTCAGATTAAACTTCCCATGATCGTGGGAATTGGTATGATTCCCACGATTGTGGGAAATTGCAACAGAAAGTTCCCTCTTCTCTTCTCCTCTTTGGTCTCTAGCTCAATCTCTAAGTTGTTCAATCTTCATTCCTACAAAAAAATAATCAATTCTTACCCTAACTTAACATCAAACACAAAAGAACAACAATGAAGGTCAAACTAAACGAAAACAAACAAAATGAATCCTAAAATACAATAATAATAAACTATTATGCAAGAAACATATGCCAAATACTTAGGAAAACATAGACTAATGCATAACTATCACTGTGCGCTTGTGATTTATTACAATATTGACTAACTTAAAATAGTTCAATTAGATAGGGTAACTTTTCATATTTGTCTTAGTTTTGTATCCTTTAAGGAGCTCTTAGAAAAGGAGTATGTTCTTGCCAATTGATCTTCCACTTATGAAAGCATGTTGGGTTAGATTGATGATCTTCTTTAGGCTAGTCTTTAGTCTATTGGTTAGTATTTTGTTGATGATTTTATACAAGATATTGCAACAAGCTATAATATGAACTCATCCATTATGCTAACATTGTTTTGTTTTGGGATAAGGCTAATATAAGCTTTGCTCCACTCTTTTAGGATGACCTTTTTATGGAAGAATTCCTTTACTACCTCAATTACATCCTCCCCCAGAATATCCCAATTTTACTAGAAGAATCTCCTATTAAATTCATCTAGTCCAAGTAGTTTATGAGGGTGTATAGAGAACAAATCTCCTCCAATGTCCTCTCCAGTTATCACTTTAGTGATTTCTTCCCTTTCATACTAATAAATTTGTTTAATCCCCTTCAATACTTCTTCTAAAATTTCATATATCTCTACTTCTTGCCCAAACTATTCTGTAAAGACTTCATAATTAATTCTTTTCTTATTCTCCTAATCTAGGAATCTTTAACCTATCTCATCTTCCAAAATATTTGATGTAGTTCTTATTTCTTCTTGCTTTAATGGAGTTTATGTATAGCTTGTGTACCTCTCTCCTTTCTTTAACCATAACATCTTAGATTTCTATCTAAGATTGTTATTGATGTTCTCCAAAGAGTTATTTTAATTGTTTATCAGTTCAACTTCTTCCTTTTTTATATGCTGGTCATTCAGTTTTGTTATTATCCTTCTTTAGAATTTCAATAGTTTCTTTAAGGCTTTGATCTTTTCCTCTTACCTTGGGAATTTGTTTTCTCTGCTTAGCATTTTCAACTTTTCCTTTCATAGGCTTGAGTTACTGACAAAGTTTGTAACCCTTAGTGCCTATGACCTTGTTCATTCCTCCTTTAATGCTTCCCTAAATTTGGGGTGTTTCATCAGGTGATTTGATACTCTAAATGGGGCTCTTCTTTTTTTGTCAGGATGGACAAATCTATCAACTATGAGGATATGGTTTGAGATGGTTAGTTCCTCATAGATAGTAGTGCCGAGAGGAAACTTTTGTAACCAAGTTGTATTAATTGTACTTTATTAAGCTTCTTTAATAAGAACTAGCTCCCTACTTGTTTATTACTCCATGTGAATACATTACCTAGGAACTTCAAGTCTATCAGCCTTATGTTCTATGTAATTTTTTGAATTTCTCTACAGTTCTTCTAGGACCAATTCCTTCCTCCCTAATTTTCACTTAAGTAAAGAGTGTAGTTGCAGTCCCCTGCTAGTATCCAAGGCTTTTTAATGCTATTGTTAGTTTTGACTATTTCCTCCCAGAGCATTTACCTTTAAAACTCATAGCTTGCAGCATACACTGTAGATAATATTATAGGTCTTCTAGAGCTTTTTATCAGTAACTCATAATTGATAATTTGGTCTGTGCATTTTCAGTTGATTAGGTCTAGCATTGAAGGGTTAAACCTTCTTTGTGACAACTCTTCCATTGACATGTTTTCAATGATTAGTCACCACTTTCCAATCTTTCCTTAAGAACCATATGCATTTCTTAAGCTTCTCATTTTTTATTTTGGTTTCTAATAAACCAAAAAAATTTGCAAAGTTTTTACTGATGAAATCTGTTATAACTAGATATTTATTTAGCTATTAAGCTATGGCTAGCTTCATTACTTTTTCTTCTTTCGTAATTTTTTCCTCTTGGTTTTTCTACCTACACTAGGGGATACAATGTTATTTCCCAGCTTTATAACGATGTTTCTCCTTTGTCTATAAAATGAGTTTTATTTGCTTATTCTTGGCCTTGCTCCTGGTCTTTCATAACCTGTTTACCTTTCGATAAAGTGTTATTTTCTTTTACATTTTGGATTTGGCTATTTTGCTCATCAAGGTGTTCCCTCCTTCATTTTGGATACTCCACCATTTGTTATATGCCATCTTGGGTAGTCTTCTCCTCCTTATAGTTCTCTTTTTACCTCCAGATTTGTTTATCCTCTTTATTTTTTTGTTTCCACGTATATGTTACACTTACTAAGTCTTCTTTAAGGCTTCCATCTTCCTTTAATCTCATAATTTTGAGGGATTCAAACAACTTTTTGGTAATATCCACATTTATTCACACCCTTGCAAACCCTATTCTCTTCATCATAGCTGTATTTTCATCCATCCACAGTGTAACATCCCATCACCAATGGGAAGGGTAAAATAGTAATTTGGAATAGTTTATAAAAGCTTAGAATTGTCTTGACATGTTCATGCATACACATATAAGTGAATAGTAAATTTTGCACATGTAAATGCCTGTACATGCATTCATGACATTTCCCGGTATATTTGTTAATAAATGTGATTGTTATG
>JAOQML010000197.1:18869980-18885348 GCA_027568935.1 Erythroxylum urbanii
TATGAAATTTGTCATTGTATCTATAATTAGGAGGTATTTTTATTTTTTAAAGTGGATCAAATATCTATTTTCTATAGGATTTTTAATGGGTTTATTTTTTATTTCCAATTTATTTAATTTTTCTATCATATTTTGCATATCCATGAATTGTTTTTGAAGTTTTTCTATATGTAGAAGAATGTTATTTCCATAATATTATATCTTTTTTAAATCTCTGCCAAATCAATTTCTAATTTTAATCCTTCAGGTTTGAATTTTAAGTATTTATGTTCCACCGCAAATGATAAACTTCATAATGTTTAGTAATGAGTTTCCATCTGTAGTTTTTTACATCTTTGATATATTCCATTAGATTCATCCAACATTGCTTTAACATCTTTTATAGTCTTTTTATGACAATTTGTGAATAATATATAATTATCTCTTTGTATAATGATGTACTGGGCCTCTTGTACATGAATATCAAGTTTATTTATTTCTGAAAGCAAATGATCACAGTAAGGACAATCTCTCATTGTAAGGCCCCAACATATATCCTAGAAGTATTATAGCACATCTAGGGAGTATTAAAAAGTGAACATAAAGAATTAAGTTCATCTAAGTATAGTAAAGGACATAATGGTATTTAATGTAAAAGACATAAATGAATTGGTAATTTGTTCTTTGGTATAGACATACATACTTAGACATGAAATATGGATGAGAATGAAAATAATTGATGAGATTTTATGTCAATGTGGGATTTAAAGGAAGAAGAAGGATCAAATGCGCAATTTTCCTAAAGTCAACACATGGACTAATTGGATTAAAACATGTGTGTCCAATAGGATTGAAGCATGTGTGTCATGAAATGGCAATGTAAGAGAGGAGAGAGGGACGTGCATTTAGGGTTTGAAATGCCATATTTTCCTCTTCTCATTTTCTCTCTATTTCATGTTCTTCATCACACCATTTTGCATGTAAGGAATCAAACTAATCTTAGGTGGAAATAAAAGTAAAAGTTAATGGTATTTCTCTTCATCTTTATCTTTTCTTGCTTTTCTCATGAAGAACTAGAATTACAAGGATTGATTTGGGATTGAGATATGTATTTGTGGTGTTTCTAGTTGGTGAATCAAGCAAAGCTAAAGGAGAAGAGAAGGAAAAGTACTAAAAGAGCTAGTTGTTGGATTCTAAGGTTTGAGGCTACATTTAGTTTAATTTCTATTTATGTATGTTTGAAAGGATAAAAAGATTCATCTGGATATGGAATGGTTGCTAGAATGGTGTCTTTGTGTTACTTAGTATGGAATTGATTGAATATGACAAGAGAGTAACGTGTAGTGGAATTCTGTCTTAAGTTCATTTGAATCAGTATTATTGTTTTGGCCATAACTCGGCCTACAGAGCTCTAAATTGGGTGATTTCAATTGGAGATGAAATGAAATAGAACTAAAAATCTCTAGAAGAGACCCTAACATAATTATAGTTGAATGGCATTGTAATTTAAGATTGAAAATGGTGACCAAATGTTGCTCCTGTGTTAAAGTAGTTTGTGATGTTTGGTGCATGTTTCATGATTTAGAAGTCCAAATGGCCTAATTTTTGATGTTAAGGAAACTATATAAATAGGCGAACAAATGTGTAGAAGACTTCAAAACCTAATTTAAACGTTTTCTATATGAAAATTACGGAACAATTGGAGATATGAATTCTAGGCAGAGGACACGTAGGAAGGACATTTCACTATTTTGAGTTTGTTTTCGTTTCCGATTTTTACCAAATCATATCCGAACCTTTTTAGATGTTTATAAAAATTTAAAAATACTTATAAATAAATGAAAAATGAATTATCATACATGAAGTTGGTGATTAAACATTGAAATTTAAGATTGATCATAATGTATGCCAAAGGAAATTTACATGTATAGATATAAGTTATATGCATATTTATTGCTTATACATGTATAGTATGATTTTGATACCCTTTTAATGGTGATACGTTATGACTTGCATATATGAACTCAAATACAGATTTTATGATTTCAAATGAATATCATATAATGTATCAATAAATGAATTATTAAATTGGCAAATGATTAAAGAAAAACATTACAATGCCTTCTGTATTGTCTAGGTGGATAGATAGGCATACCTATAGGGTTATAATTTAGCTGGTATAATTTGATACCAATGGTGTCTTCATTTCAAGACTATAGTGTCTCTATTGTTCAATAACTTTGGGTATCTATAGTTCGATACTTTCGGGTGTCTACAGTTTGATATCTTCGGATATCTACAATCCCAATTATCCACACCTACAGGTGTAACATACCACTCTAATAAAGCATATACTCGATATATCAAAGGATATTTGGGAACATACTCTACGAAAATGGCAAATTAATATAGCTAAATCAATTCATTTTTACCTTTTAATCCATCGTACATAAAATAAAACATTCCAATAATCATGTTGTTCCAATTTTATTCACGAACATATACAGTCTAAAATGTCATTACATTTCTAAATTTCACATTACAATATACAACAGTTGAAAAATACAATCCTTGATGAAACATAACAAAGACATTTGGGGGTATAACTGATCCCGACACTGACCCATATTTAAATGCAAAAGTTACTTCAACTAGACTAACTAAGTCTCCTCTGAACCTGAAAATTAACTTTACAATTTTGATGAGTTTGCGAACTCAATGAGTGAACCATCATCAATGTGCTCACTCAAACAGACATAAACATCATTCAGCATCATATCTTATATATCATATCGTTAGAATTTAGTACCTGATTGTAGTATTCATCATACTTCAACAAGCCCATTATGAATACAAACATTTCATATAATCATTTTATGATAATATAATCATTCATTTCATCTCATTCATAACATCCATATATACACAAACATAGCACATTATTATATACACACAATTTAGTCATTCTTTGCAAATATTCATATGGTACATGTAAAGATATGGATGCAAGTGAACATAAGACTCCACTTTCATTTTTGATTTGTTGTGACCAAATGCCTAATAATTATCCCATGCATATCCCTTGTGGATACCGGGCTTATCTCAGGTACTGACCTATATCCCTTGTGCATACCGGGCTTATTTCAGGAACTGACCCATATCCTTTGTGGATACCGGGCACATTTACAACTAAGCATGTGGCTCTTTATGAATATTTTGAGCTTTAAGCTCTTTTCAGGCTGGTCACTCCGATCACAACTCCTCTATCTGATCATGCACATCAATGTCATAAAATGCATCATCTCATATAAGGTGTTATCAATCACTTTCATTCGGTATGCATAGTCAATTATCACAATCATCGGATCAGAGTCTGACATTCAACATTCAGTTGAGTATCACTTATTCCATTCACATTCACATTCACATTTATAATCGGACCTTGGTTCGGAATTCAACAATAATGTTGAGTACCACTTATTCAGCCAAATTCACATACAATGAGCACTTCCAATACAGTCCTGAATAATGATCTCTTCAAACATTTGATGTCTGGAATTATTATAATCAAACCAGTAACAGTTCAATATGTAAAAATTAAATAAGAAGAATTCAAGCATAGCGAGAAACATCTAAGATAACTCACTACACATATAACTCAAACAGAAAAACACATATAATTGAGTTTACACATCTAGGTCGACTCATAGTTTGCTCCAGTAATCTATTGCCCTGACGATCTGTCAATGTTTAGATGATGTCGGTGTATTAGTGCTTCTATTGCCATGCAATACACACATAATTTACATATTACTAAGTTGATCAATCACATAATTATTCATCCATGCATATGCATATGTTTCATGTTCAATGAATGCTCAATTAACTATCCCGGATATGTATTCTTATTCAAAAGTCTTGACCGTTCATTCATTACAACTTGTACATAACTTGTTTGAAATTAGGTTTATACATTAGGTAAGTTTGATCACTCTCAATTCATCAACCATACTATCACCAATCCTTTTCTAATGCTTTATATTCATACAATTTCCCAATTTGTATTCATTTATAAATAATTCACATAGTTCATATCCTTTGAATCACATTTGCATTCAAGGGAACATCCTTATACCATTAATAACTCATACTTCCCAAATTCATATGCATTGATATCAAACAATCCATTCCTTAAATTATAACATCAATTAATAAATAACCTAAACTTATCAAACAATTAACCAATTGATTCATCTTCAAACTAAGTTTATTTTTAAGCCTCAATCAAGTCCAAATACACCTATTTATAGTTCCTTATCCTTATATGATTCAACCAGAACAAAAAAAAACAATTCTTTATCACAGCCAAGCACTTCCATGATCATGGGAAGAAACCAATACAATTCCCAATTCCCAAGACCGTGGGATGGGTGAACCGAAAGTTCACCTTCACTTTCCTTCCACTTTTCTTTCAAATTTTGACACCTTCAAGATAGTTCATCAATTATACCTTAAAGATATTTCAATTGCTCATCAATTCATCTCTAATTCCAATTCAAATCATTCATTTGGTAATTCACAAATTATGGTCTTTCAAGCATCAAAATCAAAACAGAACATAACCAATCCATTCATTAAATTCCCAACACACATTCAACACCAACACCATAACCAAATTCATCCCTAATAAATCATCATAAATGTTATTCTAACATATGTCAATAGGTCAATAATTCACTTACTAATTTAGCTCAATGTCTCCTCAACCATCAAGCAAACCTTACCTTATGTGCAATGTTTACATCTTTTCTTCCTAATGTTCCTTTATGAACAAATTGTATTCTCTTAATCATAACTCTCTCTATAAAGATCCAAATGTCATGATTCTTATGCCCCCTGAAACTAGACTTCCGTTAGTCTTAATATATCTAATAATATATCCAAAAATTACATAAACAACATCCCATTTAAAAATATAATCTCCATCCAATACTCAATCCTCAATAAATCATTATCAAGACATATCCTAACCAAACCGTTTCACATACGCATTAATAAGCCATCAATAATCATTTTTTGTGTTTTATACTTTCACTAATTCGGACTCTAAGGTCCTCAAATGTCAGGAAATAATACAAGGTTCCTGCACAGGGATCTATCACAAGCAGTATTAGGGAAACAAGCATAACTTAAACTCTATTCACTATTTTGTCAAGCCACTTTCACAAAGGTCAATTTAAGACCTATATCTACAATTTTCTTTCTTTGAGTTTCTTCAAATTAGTGCTCTAAGGATATGAAAGACAGATCGAAAGAGAAAGATGAAATTGAAACCAAAATTTCAACTTACCATGATAAGTTCTTTCCTTCTCCTTTTCTCTTCCCTTTTTCTTTCCTTCTCTTCTCATTTTCATTTTTCTCTCTCTTCTAACCTTATGGCCGACCTCCACTCTCACTTCTATTGCCTTTTTCATCCATTTTCTCTAGAAATTTCAAAAAGGTCAAACTAATCCATGTGTTACCATTCCATTGGTTCATATGTCACCCTTCTATTGGTACATATTTTATCCTTCTATTGGTCCATATATCACTATTTTATTGGTCCATGTGTCACTTACTTTAGGCTCCACATGTCACTCATTTAAGCCTTCATATGTCACTACTTGTAAGGCTACACATGTCACCAATTATAAGGCAACATATTTCATCATTTGTAAAGCTACATATCTCACTATTCTAAAGCTTCACATGTTACAAATCTTAAGTGCCATTTGTCACATATTTCTAATGCCACATATCATCGTTTCATAGGCCTAATCAATTTAAATTCTCATGTATCAATTTTTCTTGCCCTTTAACATTTTTCTTACACTAGATGCACATATCACCTCATCAATTACTCAATTGTAATGATAAATTCCCAATTTACTAATTATAGTCCATCTAAACAAAAATTAGGACAAAATCAACACTTAATTACATCATGATCAGTAAAAACCTTTCATACCCCAAAACATGTCAATTTAGTGCATATAATATCTTACAATGTTTCTAAATCATGATTCATATGTGTATACGAATATTATGCATATGAATGAAATGTATCTTGTAAATTCTTAAGTGAAATAACTCATATGACTCAATCTAACAATTTAATCTCTTAACAATTTCAGGAGGCAGGATATTACAACTCTCCCCCTTAAGAAATTTCACCCCTGAAATTCTTACTTGCCTGATCAAACAAATAGGGGTAGCATATTTTCCTTAGTCTCTTAAGTTACTTCTTCTCTCAAGTGATTTCTTCAATAGCTTTTACTAAAGGAATTACTCAATTCCTTAACTGCTTAGTCTAGTAACTGACTATTTTTACTGGTTCCTCCACATAACTCAAATTACTCGCAATCTCAACGTCCTGAGCTGGTAACATATGCCTTAGTATATTATCTATATAATGAAAATGCACATTTATAAGCCAAATATTGATATTCAATGCTCATTCATATGAATTATCAATACAATTGCATATTAGTACAATTCATCACTACAACTAATACAAATGCTCATCAATACTAATTATTCATGTTGTCATGTTGTGTTTCTTATTTATGACTGTTAAGTTTCCTTTTTGTGTTAAGCCTACACACATTTTCTGTAGGTGTGGATAAAGTTGAATTGTGGACACCGGCGATGTCAAACTATATCAACAGCACTATTACCTTATAGGCATACCCATCTATCCACAACTAAGACAGTAGAGTATGCACTGTAACATTTTCTTTAGAATTCATTATGCTTCATATTTGACCTGTACTTTCTAAGCATACTAACATGAAATACAATATGGATATAAGTTCTTCGTAGTGGTAGTGCCAATCTGTAAGCCAATAGATCCACTTTCTCAGTAATCTCATAAGGGCCAATATACCTAAGGTTCCTCTTGCCCTATTATCAAACCTTAGCACTCCTCTCTATAGTGTGACACTTTCAAAATTACTTTTTCTCCCACCCGGCACTCTATATCACTCTTGTGTTGTTATGCGTAACTTTTTTTGTCAGTCCTAAGCTACTTTAATCCTACTGCAGATCATTTTCACCTTATCAACCATATCTTGACTCAATTATCATCAAAATTCCTTAGGCCCTCTTCTTCACAATACAAGGGTGTTCGACATCTTCTACCACTTAATTTTACAAACATATTCTCTTATTCTATATCATTGCCAACATTTTCAGAAGTTCTACTGCATATTTAGTAACCACACATTTTGGACTTATTCTCCGTTTAAAAAATAAACCTTAAGCAATATTTTGTGAGTCTCAAACTAAACTTTGCAAGTGCCTACCAATTTCTATTATAGAGCAGTCAATTATAAGAAAAGTAATAAGTAGATTACAAATCTAACATAAATGTTTTAAATATGCAATTTCTATACAATTACATTTCATTTCTCATACCTTAATTTTTTACAACACGAGCTACCTCAATTACATCTGCTAATCATTAAATATTTCATAATATCAAGTATGGCAAGTATCTCAATTCTGGTCTCCAATCATCTATAGCAGGTAGATATAGTTTATCATCACTTGTAAAGGTATCATTGTGTAATAACAACTTAACACTCTATCTTTGTAGGATAATACCATCCAATTCATGCACTTAAAGATCTCAGCATTAAGTAGGACATATCCATTCATACAAAACAATCACTATCTAACAATAGCACTAAACAAAACAATATATCAATGTTCATAACTCATATTTCCAATTTGACAAAATCAGAGATCACATCTGTTTCGTTTCCAGTAATACATTTCACATGACATATAATACGAATATTTTTTAGCATTTCTTAGTCTTGGATTTCGAATTAACCAATAACTTAACCCGCAAAAATCAACAACTATTAATATGTCTGATCCTCTATACAAGGTTTTCAAGTCCTTCAAGCAATAGCAAATCATCTTGAATTCAAGGACTCAGTAACGTAATTCGGATACTTTACAACAACAAAAATAGATATACAATCTCTATATTATGTTTGGCTCCTCTTCCATGAGTTTTATAATTATCCGACTCCAATATTCACCTTTGATCCGTTCAATATTCACCAATTCCTAAAATGGAGCATTTGGTCTATATGATATAATTCGGTGAAAGTCTTTATAAAAAGAAGATTTCTCTCTAAAGTTACTTGTATTGTTCATGAAATCTTTCTCAATCAACTATATTCATCAATGCTTTTCAACCATTCATAATATTTCAACAAAATCAATTTCTCTCCTATCTTACATAATCAGAATATTCTATATATCAAAGCTTAATGATGTAGTAAGCGTGCACATTTACTCTTATGCCTTGGTATGTACCATTAAGATCATTACATCTTATCTAGAGCTTTATTTTCAAAAGGTCACAAATTAATATCTCAAGTTAATGATACCTTGATCTTAATTGATTCTGGATAACATTTGGGTATCTTATGACTATACAAAAATTACCTATGCTTAGTGGTTACCATTTCAATATATCTACATAAATCCACGCTTCCACTACACTACTCTGATTCATCTCGAAATTTTTTTCTATGGGGACTAGTGCTTAAAAGCATTCAATATGTTATAGATCACTCCCTGTACAATATCCAAGCATGTAATACATATGTGTTTAGTAGCATCATTCGCCAAGGTAACCACATTATCGGATGTGCACTCACAATAACTGATCAACTTAACCTTGAGGACTTCTACACATATCGCTATCATTTATTTTATCTCCCAGTTATCATTTATTTCATCTTACATAAGTTTGTTCTCAATCAATTCAGATATATAAGATATATAACAATCATAAAATTTTGATATCAAATCCAATGATATAAACTTATACTAAATCATAAGCTCTTAACACGATAGTTAAACAACCATTTTAGTTCCAATTCAACCTCTCAAAGTAATAGAAATTTTGGTTTTCTTTCACCTTTGTTTGTACACTTTGAATCTTATCATTTCCACCTGCATCTCTAGTTTTCTCAATCAAATCCACAAAAATGCATTCATATTTACATCAATTCAAATGTGCACAACCACAGCTTAAAAATAATGTAATATTCGATAATATAACCATGAATACCAATTCATTGAATCAAGGTATAACATCCTAAACCATGTAAGATCTCCCATACCTATGTAATAAATATTCAATTACATGATCGATACAACACTTTTATTGCCCCATTTTTATTTTCCAGCCCATTTTCAATCTTTGCTAAATCTGCTATGTCACGATATTAACAACTTTTCATTTTCTCTCACTCTAATGGGTCATCATTCTTCTCATTATTTTTAATAGTTTAGACTCTTAACGAATGTTCATGCATGTGACTTATTTAAATGCAACTAAGATTGGGGATCAGTTGCCACTGTATGCTATGACATGTTCAAGATGTTTGTACCTTGACATATAATGGGATAAATGCCCATGTAAGATGCTAAACCTAGGCTCTGATACTAAAATTGTAACATACCACTCCAATAAAGCATATAACTGACATATCAAAGGATATTTGGGAACATACTTTACAAAAATGGCACGTTAATATGGTTAAATAAATTCATTTTTACCTTTTAATCCATCGTATATAACATAAAACATTCCAATAATCATGTTGTTCCAATTTTATTCACGAACATATACAGTCTCAAATGTCATTACATTTCCAAATTTCACATGTACAATATACAACAGTTGAAAGATACAATCCTTGATGAAACATAACTAAGGCATTTACAGGTATAATTGATCCCGACACTAACCTATATCTAAATGCAGAAGTCACTTCAACTAAACTAGCTAGGACTCCTTTTAACCTGAAAATCAGTGTCGCAATTTTGATGAGTTTGTGAACTCAGTGAGTGAACCAACATCGATGTGCTCACTCAAACAGACATAAACATCATTCAGCATCAAATCCTATATATCATATCGTTCAGAATTTAGTACCTAATCACTGTATTCATCATACTTTAACAAGCCCATTATGAATACAAACATTTCATATAATCATTTTCGGATAATCTAATCATTCATTTCATCTCATTCATATCATCCATATATACACAAACATAGCATATCATTATATTCCCTCAATTTAGTCATTCTTTGCAAATATTCATATGGTACATGTAAAGATATGGATGCAAAAGCACATGAGTCTCCACTTTCATTTTTATTTTGTTGTGACCAAATGCCTATTAATTATCCCATATCCCTTGTGGATACGGGGCTTATTTCAGGTACTGACTCATATCCTTTGTGGATACCGGGCTCATTTACAACTGAGCCTGTGGCTCTTTGTGCATATTCTGGGCTTTAAGCTCTTTTCAGGTTGGTCACTCCGGTCACAACTCCTTTATCTGATCATGCACATCAATGTCATAAAATGCATCATCTTACATAAGGTGTTATCAATCAATTTCATTCAGTGTGCACAGTCATTTATCACAATCATCGGATCAGAGTCCGACATTCAACATTCAATTGAGTATCACTTATTCCATTCATATTCACATTCATGTTTATAATTGGACCTTGGTTCGACATTCAACAATAATGTTGAGTATCACTTATTCAGTCAAGTTCAAATACAATGAGCACTTCCAATATAGTCCCAAATAATGATCTCCTCGGACATTTGATGTCTAGAATTATCATAATCAAACCGGTAACATTTCAATATGTAAAAATTAAAAAAGAAGAATTAAAACATAGTGAGAAACATCTAGGTCAACTCACTACACAAATAATTCAAATAGAAAAAACACATATAATTGAGTTTACACATCTAGGTTGACTCATAGTTTGCTCCAGTAATCTATTGCCTTGATGATCTGGCAATGTTTAGATGTTATCGGTGTATTTATGCTTCTATTGCCATGCAATACACACATAATTTACATATTACTAAGTTGATCAATCACATAATTATTCATCCATGCATATGCATATGTTTCATGCTCAATGCATACTCAATTGACTATCCCGGATATGTATTCTTATTCAAAAGTCTCGACCATTCATTCATTATAACTCATACATAACTTGTTTGAAATTAGGTTTATATATTAGGTAAGTTTGATCACTCTCAATTCATCAATCATACGATCATCAATCCTTTTCTAATGCTTTATATTCATTCGTTTATAAATAATTCACATTGTTCATATCCTTTGAATCACATTTGCATTCAAGGGAACATCCTTATACCATTAGTAACTCATATTTCCCAAATTCTTATGCATTGATATCAAACAATCCATTCCTTAAATTATAACATCAATTAATAAATAACCTAAACTTATCAAACACTTAACCCATTGATTCATCTTCAAACTAAGTTTATTTTTAAGCCTTAATCAAGTCCAAGTACACCTATTTATAGTTCCTTATCCTTATATGATTCAACCAGAACACACAAAAAATTCTTTATCACTGCCAAGCATTTCCATGATTATGGGAAGAAACCAATACAATTCCCAAGATCGTGGGATGGGTGAACCGAAAGTTCATCTTCACTTTCCTTCCACTTTTCTTTCAAATTTTGATACCTTCAAGATAGTTCATCAATTATACCTTAAAGATATTTCAATTCCTCATCAATTCATCTCTAATTCCAATTCAAATCATTCATTTGGTAGTTCACAAATTATGGTTTGTCAAGCATCAAAATCAAAATAGAACATAACTAATCCATTCATTAAATTCCCAACACA
Organism: Erythroxylum urbanii; assembly: GCA_027568935.1. NCBI lineage: Eukaryota > Viridiplantae > Streptophyta > Magnoliopsida > Malpighiales > Erythroxylaceae > Erythroxylum > Erythroxylum urbanii. The sequence continues at coordinate 18,881,732 of JAOQML010000197.1, forward strand.
CATTTAACACCAACACCAAAACCAAATTCATCCCCAATCAATCATCATAAATGTTATTCTAACATATGTCAATAAATCAATAATTCACTTACTAATTCAGCTCAATGTCTCCTCAACCGTCAAGCTAAGCTAACCTTATGTGCAATGTTTACATCCTTTTCTTCCTAATGTTCCTTTATGAACAAATTGTCTTCTTTTAATCATAACTCTCTCTACAAAGATCCAAATGCCATGATTCTTATGTGGCACGAAACTAGACTTCCATTAATCTTAATATATCTAAAAATTACATAAACATCATCTCCCTTTAAAATATAATGTCCATCCAAATTTTATCCTGTTTCTAGTAAGAAATAGACTGGAAACCAATACTCAATCCTCAATAAATCATTATCAAGACATATCCTAACCAAACCGTTTCACATACGTATTAATAAGCCATCAATAATCATTTTTTTTGTTTTATACTTTCACTAAAAGGTCCTCAAATGTCAGGAAATAATACAAGGTTCCTGCACAGGGATCTATCACAAACAGTATTAGGGAAACAAGCATAACTCAAGCTCTATTCACTATTTTGTCAAGCCACTTTCACAGAGGTCAGGTTAAGACCTATATCTATAATTTTCTTTCTTTGAGTTTCTTCAAATTAGTGCTCTAAGGATATGAAAGACAGATCGAAACAGAAAGATGAAATTGAATCCAAAATTTCAACTTACCATGATAACTTCTTTCCTTCTCCTCTTCTCTTCCCTTTTTCTTTCCTTCTCTTCTCATTTTCATTTTTCTCTCTCTTCTAACCTTATGGCCTACCTCCACTGTCACTTCTATTGCCTTTTTCATCCATTTTCTCTAGAAAATTCAAGAAGGTCAGACTAATCCATGTGTTACCATTCCATTGGTCCATGTGTCACCCTTCTATTAGTACATATGTTATCCTTCTATTAGTCCGAATATCATTATTCTATTGGTCCATGTGTTACTTACTTTAGGCTCCACGTGTTACTCATTTAAGCCTCCATATGTCACTACTTTTAAGGCTACACATGTCACCAATTATAAGGCTACATATTTCATTATTTGCAAAGCTACATATGTGACCATTCTAAAGCTCCACATATTACAAGTCTAAAGTGTCATTTGTCACATATTTCTAATGCCACATGTCATCATTTCATAGGCCTAATCAACCTAAATTCTCATGTATCAAATTTTCTTGCTCTTTAACATTTTTCTTAGACTAGATGCACATATCACCTCATCAATTACTCAATTGTAACGACAAATTCCCAATTTACTGATTATAATCCATCAAAACAAAATTCAAGACAAAATCAACACTCAATTACATCATAATCAGTAAAAATCTTTCATACCCTGGAACATGTCAATTGAGTATATATACTATCTTGCAATGTTTTCTAAATCATGATTCATATATGTATATGAATATTATGCATCTGAATGAAATGCATCTTGTAGATTCTTAAATGAAATAACTTATATGACTCAATCTAGTAGTTTAACCTCTTAACAATTTTAGGAGGCAGGATATTACAACAGGACTGTGCAAGCCTAACACAGAAAGTAAATTAAATAGTTATAAATAAGAAATAAATCATTACAATAAGAATAATTGGTATTGATGAGCAGTTTTATTGATAATTTGTATTAATGAGCTTTAAATATCAATGTTTAGCTTATAAATGTGAATTTACGATATATGAATAATGCATTGAAGCATATTTGCATTATGTACCTTAATTATTTATGTCATCATTATTTATACATTTTGTGATATTTATGAATGTGTGTGCTTAATGAATGACTGCTGTAAGTGGTCATCTAAACTAAGTGTTTGCCCACTAAGCTTTCAAGCTTAGCACGGGTGTTAATCCTTGTAGGTCTAAGTAATCAGAGTGAGGTACATGGATCATTTGTAGGGGCCAAGGCCAACTGTTAATAGTAAATGAACTTTTGAATTGTATCTTTTTGGTTAAAGATGATTATATATGTTACAGTTTATAACTAAGAATTTAAGTTATATGTAATATTTATTTTAGATTATCATGTAAATACGAAGATGTAATACTACTCTTAAATGATAAAAGTGATCTAAAATTTTGTAATATGGATATGTATAGCGTAGAATAGACAAATGTGTGATGACAGTTCCTATAAATGAATAGAAATGTATGTCATGATTGTTTGTACAAGAATTTGGTTATCATGTATGTGGGTGGTTATAGGTTCCTTATAAGGAGTGTTACACTCATAGTCGACAACATAAGCTGTAAAATTTCTAATAACGTCTATATAGGTCTTGTCTATATTGCTCAGAAAAGCTGAGATGTAACATTTCATCTTCTTTTGTATATTGATGATTTTCTAGCTAATATTTAAAATTTTTTGTTTTAAAATCAAATAAAGTATTTAATGAAACATAATTATAAATTCTCAATTGTGAACAAATATTCTTTAGTTCTTGTATGTGCTTTTTGTTGACAGTTATTCGAGTCTCTTATCTTGAATCTATTGATGAATATCCTCATAAATAGTACACCAAATTGCCATTGCTTTGATACCATTGTCCTAACAACATATCATAACAAGGTAAAATCTCTGCATATAATTAAATCATGACTTCTTATTTTCTGGAAAAATTTATATATGGATTATCTATACTAGATTTATGTTATGTAGAATCAATAAATAAAGTAATTTCATCCCTTTTTGAAAAGTTATTAATATTAAAACAAATAATGATAACATAGAGGATGAAGATTTGTTTCGATTCTCTTTAACTTTGATATTCTAAAAAGCTTAGATCCTATGATTAAGATATCTATGTTTGATATTTTGTTCATTTGTTGATTTTATGTGCCAAAATTTGATTTTACTGTGTTATGATATGTTATGATGTTGGGAAAATAAGGTTGATGAATACTTTTGGATAAAGGTATCTTATTATTATAAATAAATATATATATTATATTTTTTAGGGTTTCATAATATTGTATAAGAAAACAACTTGCTTTACATAAACAAGAACTAGCTCCACTATCTCTATAAGCAGCAAAGTATTCAGCTATATAATCTTTATAAATTATTCCAATATGAATATAAATATTAGTAAGACTAGTCATTATCGAGAAATATATATTATATTATTATTATAGGATAGTTGCATTCTATATTGATTTATTTTATAAGGTTGAACTTGTTCGAGAAAACTAGTGCCTAGCGTTATTTTTAAATTAAACCCATCATTTTCAACTAATAACATAACATATCATAACAAGGTAAAATTAAAATTTGGCAATATAAAATCACCAAATCAACAAAATATCAAATACAAATATCTTAATACAAGAAGTTTTTATTAGATCTAAGTTTTTAGAATATCAAAAATTAAAGAGATTTGATTCTTGTTTGTATAAAGCAAGTTGTTTTCCTTTACAATATGATGACACCTTAAAAAATATAATAGGATTAAATATTTCTAATAATAAGATACATTTATCCAAGGTTATTCATCAATGAAATAACCTTTTTGTCCGATTGTCGCCTTGGGGTTACTTCAAAAATTTAACCAAGGATTGCATATAGCACAACCT
>JAOQML010000197.1:18885448-18895684 GCA_027568935.1 Erythroxylum urbanii
GAGAAGACTTTTGCTCCTTGTAGTTGATCAAACAAATCATCTATGTGTGGGAGAGGATATCTATTCTTGATAGTGACATGATTGAGCTTCCTATAATTCACACACATCCTCAAGGATTAATCTTTCTTTTTCACAAAAAAGTACTGGAGCTCCCCAAGGTGAAGAGTTAGGCCTAATAAAACCTTTCTCTAACAGCTCTTCTAATTGCTCTTTAAGCTCCTTCAATTCTGTCAGAGCCATTTTATAGGGTGGAATTGATATTGGTGTCATGCTTAGAAGAAGCTCTATGGTGAACTCAATCTCTCTAGGTAGTGGTAGTCCTAGTAGTTCCTCCGGAAAGACATCTAGAAATTTCCTGACCACAGGAATGTTTTCTAATTTTTCTTCACCTACCTTCATGTCTAACACATATGCCGAACATGCTTCATACCCTTTCTTCATCATTTTCTTTGCTATTAGAGTTGAAATGATTTTAGGTGGGCTTGCTTTTTTGTTTCCTACAAACACCACCTTTTCCCCTTTGTCCAATTCAAACTCTGTTGTCTTCTGTTTGCAGTTCAAATTGGAATTATATTTTTCTAAGGTGTCTATGCCCAAAATCACATCTAATCGCTTCATCTCCAATGGAATTAAATCTACCACTAATTTTACCTCACCAATACATATTTCACACTCTCGATAAACATGACTAATAAAAACATACTGGCTAATTGGGGTACTAACCATCAAAGGACTATCTAATGGACTTAAATTTCTATTATGGATGATCATACTTGGCGAAATAAATGAGTGGGTTGATCCCAGATCAATTAAAACAATAATATCATCATGAAACAATTTAACCATACCAATCATAACCTTTGGAGTTGCTTCTGCTTCCTCCCTCGTTATTGCAAATACTCTAGTTGGTGCTTACCCTTTCGGTCTTCCTAGAGGATTTACTTTCTTGACTCCACTAGAACTGCCCACTTTAGTTGCAGACTTAACTTCCACAGTCTCAGTCCTCTTTAAATCTTGCATCTTAGTTCCCATTTGTCTAGCATATTGTGGATACTCTCTAGCCATGTGCCCTTTCTCTCTATAATTAAAGCAAGCTCCAGTCAGTCGATAACACTCCCCTTTATAGAATTTGCCACAATGGTCACATTTTGGAAAGGATGGCTTATTCCCCTCTCCTCTTCTGTTTCCTCTTACAGTCGAGGCTTGAAGAGAAATAGTTCCTACCAGTTTGGGCCTACTTGAACCACTACTCCTAACCTCAAACGGTACAGGGGAAGTCTTGGCAATCTTTCCCATCATAGGCATACTACCTCCCCTGCTAAGTTGTTCTCTTCCCTTCCTCTTTCTATTCACTACACTCTTTATGTTTTCCACATTTTCAACCCTCAAAGTAGCCTCTACCAGCTGTTGAAAGTCGAAAAAACTTTACACCACCACTTTTTCTCGTATGGCCAAATGCAATCCCGCTTCAAATCTTCAACATTTAGCTGCTTCGCTCATCATCAAATCAGTTGCATATTTGGATAATTGTGTAAATTTGCGCTCATACTCACTCACCATCATCTCCCTCTGGGTGAGACTTAAAAAGTCCCTCTGCTTCTGCTGGATATACACCTCAGACAGATATTTCTTCTTATATGCAGCTTAGAAATTGTTCCATATTAACACTAGCGGCTTTAACTAGCTCCCTAGTACACTTTCCCACCAATGTAGGGCATCTCCCTATAGTAAGCTTATAGCATACATAATCTTTTCCTCATCTTCACAATCTATCTGTTCCAATATTCTTTCTGTCTTCCTTAACCATATTTCAGTTTCTTCCGGATCGGTTGTTCCATAAAAGTCCACTGTGCCATACTTCCTCAGCTTGTCAAATTGTCTCCCTTTCGTAGATGGGGTGGGAGTAGAAGTGGATGGCATCTGGCCCATAGCCTATACAAAAGCCTAAGCAAAGGCTTGGAACATTCTGGGATCAAAAGGATTAGGCATTTGCTCTGGAGGAAGAGTTGACTTATGCATTTGTGGGCAAATGAGCTCGCTATTTTTCCCTACAATTGCCTCAGCGATTGCTGGGACTCTTAAATCATCAGTACCCTCCTCTCTTGGTGGAGAGTCAAGTGCAAAAGATCCTTGCATAACTCCTCGTGTTCTTCGACGAGATGGCATTTTACTACTTTAATAAAACATTATTATTTAGCTTACTTTTCATTTTAACCTTATTTCCTACATGTATGCATGATATGCATGTCACTTAATGCATTCAATAAACTCGACAGTGCAAACAAGTAATTTAGCAATACAAACATTTTATCAAACATCATATATTTCATAGTATAACATATTCTAAGCCTAGGAATCCTTAGAAACCTTAGGCTCTGATACCAAAGATGTTGACCTCGAGTCTCAGTTCTTATTTCTCGACGATAAGGCACCAAAATTAGGAGAATTTTAAAATAAAGGTATATATATATATATATGATAAAAAGAATTAAATTCTTAGTGTGAGTAAAAAGAAATAATCAAACAAACAAATAAAAAAATAAAAAATGTAAGGTTTGCCCCAAAAATGCACGGACGTGCATTAAACAATGCATAGCTGAAGAACGAAGAGTCATAATCGTGCATGTGCACGATCGCTATTTTTGGTAAACAATAGCATTTCGTCGCGATCGTGCTCATTTATGAAAACTTGGGGTTCTCACGATCGTGCATGTGCACGATGGTGCAACCCTGTCCGCACTCTCTTAATTCAAATCATCATAACTTTCAATCATGAAGTCCAAAAATTATAAACTTGTGTAGTTGGAAAGCTAAAAGAAAGAGCTACAACTTTCATGAAGACAATTTTATCTAATTCTATCTAGATCAATACAGTTTATTCATTGAAGGTTCAAAACACAATTTCTTCCCCTTTTTCTCTTCTACTATCTATAAAAACTACTACCTATATCAAAAGACCCGAATCCAACAAACATAAACCATATATACAAGACTCCAACTAAAACAATTTACTTACGAAATATATCCAAAAGCCATCAAATATCTCACATTTGTATGCCTAATCGAAGTTAACAACTTAATAGAGAAGAGGATTTGAACATGAAAAGAAGAGAAATTCTTTAACTCTTACTTTCATTCATTTCTCAAACAAATAAAGTGTGTACATTGCTTCAGTTACATATCAAAAGGCACATTAGTAGCATAATACAACAATATAACATGGATGCTCATGCCTAACATGCTTATAAAGCTACCAAAAATGATCCAAACTAACTTAGTTACAAAAGATGAGCTTCTTGGAGATTTGTCAAAGTTTTTGCAAGGTTTAATGATTTGCTGATTCTTCACTTGAAGAGTGGAAAATAATGGGGTAAGCTGTGAAGCTTAGTGACTAATAAGATTAAAGCCATTAGCGACGAACTACACACACACAACCAATTATATACATAAATTTATATCATATTTAAATATAGTCAATAGATTATCCACAGTTCAAGCTGATAGATAAACATATTATTACACAAATCAAATCATATAAATCTTTCAATCATCAAAGCATAGCATTAATCATATAGCATGTTTAACAAAATTAAAGGAAAATGCACACATATAATGGCTCGAGATAATCCCATATAATGAAATGGCGAAACTGAAGTTTACACCATGAACAAAATGAGTCCATTTTCAGAGTTCATATGACATAAGCGGGTAGCTGAGAGAAGGTTAGAGGTCAACGTTCATATGAAGAATGAAATGGTATCTCTCTTGCCCACATAAGCAAATTTTCCATGCTTACATATTTCATATCATAATCATATTTTTCATGAAATTGTGTTTTTTTCTTCTCATTAATACTAAAAGCAGTAGAGTCTTGAAAGAAAATATGGTATCAATCACAGATTATTTTTCCCACATTCACAATGATAAAAAAGCAAGAATTTAAGTATACATATAAGAAAATAATTAAGCTCATCAACATAACGACTATAAATGTATTACCCACCTATTTACTTGTAACTTCAAACTTAAGTTTGTTCTTCCTCTTGCTCTCACCTTCGATATTCTTGATTCCCTTCAAACAACATATTTTCATTCAAACAACATATACGAATAAAACTTCCCTAGATCTCTACTATCTAAAAAAATAAGCTTTATCTAGGCTAGAAGAACTAAGATATGGTTAGAAATCCATAAAGAACTAAGAAAACGAATTTCTTGGTTCTCTTCTTTCTCTCTTCACTTTCAACATAAAACCTTCTTTCACTAGTTTCTTCTTCTACTGAAGCAAGAAGAAAAGATAGGGAATACCTAAAAATTTTCAGCTGAACCCTTTTTCTTCTTCTTCTTCCTCCTTTTCCTTTCTTTCCTTCTTCTTCTTTCGATGCTTTGGTTTCTCCTTCTCTTCTTCTAGTTTCTTCTACGACTTTCTCTATTTTTCTTTCTTACTATACACGACTCTCTTCTCTTCTTTTCTTATTAGTTTAAGACAAACTTTTGTCTTTCCAAGCTTACCCTTCCATATTTAATCTAATTCCTACTAACTCGTTATTTTATTTTAACATTTCCATTTAATACATGCAAACACATATAAATAAAAGAATATAATCTTAACTAACTTCAAAAAAAATTTTCTAATCCAAGAATTCAAATTTTCGGTTCATGCTTTCTAATTTATTAAAATAAAATTTAAGAAAAATTTAGGGTCCAACACAAATTCACATACAAGGAGCACTTTCAATACCGTCCCAAATAATGATCTCCTTAGATAATCAATGTTCGAAATTATTACAATCACACCAGTAACAGTTTAATATGTAAAAATTAAACAAATGAAATACATCTAGGTCAACTCACTACACATATAACTCAAACAGAAAAGCACATATAATTGAGTTGACACATCTAGGTTAACTCACAATATATTCCAGGTGAGTTATTGTCTTGATAGTCCAGTAGTGTCTGGATGTTGTCGATCAACTTGTGCTTCTATATCATACAATACGCACATAATCCACACATTACTAAGTTGATCAATCATATAATTATTCAACCATGAACATGTATATCTATCATGTTCAATGCATGCTCAATTCACTACCCTGGTTATGTATCCTTATTCACAAGTCTTAACCACTAATTCATTATAACTTGTACATAACTTGTTTGAAATTAGGTTTATACCTTAGGTAAGTTTGATCACTCTAAATTCATCAATCATACGATCACTAATCCTTTTCTAATGCTTTATATTCACATAATTTCCCAATTCTCATTCATTTATAAATAATTCATATTGTTCATATCCTTTGAATCACATTTGCATTCAAAGGAACATCCTTATACCACTAATAACTCATACTTCCCAAATTCATATGCATTTATATCAAACAATCCATTCCTTAAATTATAACATTGATTAATAACCTAAACTCAGCAAACACTTAACCAATTGATTCATCATTAAACTAAGTTCATTTTAAGTCTTAATTAAGCCCAAATACACCTGTGTGTAGTGCCTTATCCTTATATGATTCAACCATAACACAAAATACAATTCTTTCCCACAGCCAAGCATTTCCACAATCCTGGTAAGGGACCAATAAAATTCCCACGATCGTGGGATGGGGAAATGATAGTTCCCCTTTACTTTCCTTCAACTTTTCTTCCAAAATTTGACACCTTTATGATAATTCATCAATTATACCTTAATTACACCTTAAAGATACTGCAATCCTCATCAATTCATCTTTAATTCCAATTCCAATTCAAATAATTCATTTGGTAGTTCACAAATTATGGTCTTTTAAGCATCAAAATCAAAACATAACATAACCAATCCATCATTAAATTCCTAGCACACATTCAACACCAAAATTACAACCAAATTCATCCCTGATCAATCATCATAAATATTTTTCTAACATATTTCAATAGGTTAATAAATCACTTACTAGTTCAGCTCAATGTCTCCTCAAACATCAAGCTAACCTAACCATACATGCAATGCTTTCATCCTCTTCTTCCTAACGTTTCTTTATGAACAAACTGTCTTCTTTTAATCATAACTCTCTATAAAAAGATCCAAATGCCATGATTCTTATGCCCCCTAAAACTAGACTTCCATTAGTCTTATTATATCTAAAAATTACATAAACAACATATCCTTTTAAAATATAATCTCCATCCAACTTCTGTCCTGTTTCTGGTAAGAAACAGATTGGCAACCAATACTCAAATCACAATGAATCATTATCAAGACATCTTCTAACTAAATTGTTTCACAAAAGCAGTAATAAGACATTAATAATCATTTTTCATGTTTTATACTTTCACTAATTCGGACTCTAAGGTCCTTAAAAATCAGGAAATAATACAAGGTTCCTGCACAGGGGTCTATCACAGGTAGTATTAAGGAAACAAGAATAACTCGAGATCTAGTCACTATTTTGTCAAGCCACTTTCACAGAGGTCAATTTAAGACCTATATATACAACTTTTATTCTTTGAGTTTCTTCAAATTTGTGCTCTAAGGATATCAAAAATAGATCAAAAGAGATAGATGAAATTGACACTAGAATTTCAACTTACCTTAATAACCTCTTTCCTTCTCCTCTTCTTTTCCCCTTTTTTTCTCCTTCTCTTCTTATTTTCGTTTTTCTCCCTCTTCTAACCTTATGGTCGACCTTCACTCTCACTTCTATTGCCTTTTTCATTCATTTTCTCTAGAAAATTCAAAGAAAATCAAACTAATCCATGTGTCACCATCCCATTGGTCCATGTGTCACCATTCTATTGATACATATGTTATTCTTCTATTGGTCCATGTGTCACTTACTTTAGGCTCCATATGTAACTCATTTAAGCCTCCATAAGTCACTACTTATAAGGCTACACATGTCATCAATTGTAAGGTTACACATGTCACTAATTATAAGGGTGCATATGTCATCATTTGTAAAGCTACACATGTCACCATTCTATTGTTCCACATTTCACAAATTTAAAGAGCCACTTGTCATAATTATACTCAAGTCACTTGTCATCCATATAATTGAGCCATTTGTCACTTATGCCCAATGCCACATGTCACTATTTCATAGGCCTAATCAACCTAAATTCCCATGTATCAATTTGTCTTGCTCTTTAACATTTTTCTTAGACTAGATACACATATCACCTCATCAATTACTTAATTGCAACAATAATTCCCAATTTCACTAATTAAAATCCATCAATTCATGTTATTGCTAAATCAAAACGCAAAACATTGGGAATGCACATTCATTTTCGTTTTATACCACGGAATATGGCAATTGAGTGCATATACTATCTTGCAATGTTTTCTAAATTATGATTCATATATGTATACGAATGTTATGCATATGAATGAAATGCAACTCTTAAATTCTTAATTGAAATAACTCATGTGACTCAATCTAATAGTTTAATCTCTTAACAATTTTAGGAGGCGAGATATTACAACTCCCCCTTTAAGAAATTTCGTCCTCGAAATTCTTACTTAACTGATCAAATAGATAGGGATAATATTGCTTATGTTTTCCTTAGTCTCTCAAGTAGCTTCTTCTCTCGAATGATTTCTTCAATAACTTTTACTAGAGGAATTACTCGATTCCTCAACTGCTTAGTCTGATATCTGACTATTTTTACTGGTTCCTCCATATAACTCAAATTACTTGCAATCTCAACTTCCTGTGCTGGTAACATATGCCTCAATATATTATCCATATAATGAAAATGTACATTTATAAACCAAATATTGATATTCAATGATCATTCATACAAATTATCAATACAATTGCACATTAGTACAATTCATCACTACAACCAATACAAATGCTCATCAATACCAATTATTCATATTGTTATGTTGTATTTCTTACTTATGACTGTTAAGTTTCCTTTCTGTGTTAAGCCTGCACATTTTTTGTGGGTGTGGATAACAGGTGTTGTGAATATCCAAAGTTATTAAACTGTGGATACCCAAAGGTATTGAATTGTGGGTATCCGAAGGTATCAAAATCACACTTACATAATCATACTATACACATATAAGTAATGAATATGCACACAAATCAGTTATGTATTGTAAATTTTCCTTGAAATGCATTATGCTTCGGATTTGACCTATACTTTCTAAGCATACTGACATGAAATACATTATGGATCTAAGTTCTTTCTAGTGATAACGCTAATTTGTAAGCCAATAGATCCTCTTTCTCAGTAATCTCATAAGGGTCAATATATCTAAGGTTCAACTTGCCCTATTATCGAACCTCAGCACTCCTCTCTATAGGGTGACACTTTCAAAAATATTTTGTCTCCCACCAATTTCTGCTATAGAGTACTCAATTATAAGAAACTTCATCTATAAATTGCAAATCTAACTTAAATGTTGTTAATATGCAATTTCTATACAACTACTTTCCATTTCTTCTACCTTGATTTTTGTAACACAAGCTACCTTAATTACATCTGCTAATCATTAAATATTCATAATATCAAGTACAACAAGTATCTCAATTTTGGTCTCTAATTATTTGTCGCAGGTAGATATAGTTGATCATCACATATAAAGGTATTATTGTACAATAATAACTTAACATTCTATCTTTGCAGGACAATACCATCCAATTCATGCACTTGAAGACCTCGACATTAAGCAGTACATATCCATTCATACAAAACAATCAATATCTAACAATAGCACTAAACAAGACAATATTTCAATGTTCATAACTCATGTTCCTAATTCGACAAAATCAGAGATCATATCTGTTTCGTTTCCAGTAATACATATGCACGACATACAATGTGAATATTTTCTAGCATTTCTCAGTCTTATATTTCGAATTAACCAATAACTTAACCCACAAAAATCAACAACTACTAATATGTCTAATAATCTATATAAGGTTTCTAAATCCTTCAAGCAATAACAATAACATCATCTCGAATTTAGGGACTCAGTAATGTAATTCGGACATTTTACTACAAACAAAAATATATATACAATCTCTATATTATATTTAGCCCCTCGTCCCTAAGTAATATAATTATCTGACTCCAATATTCACCTTTGATCTATTATATATTCATCAATTCCTGAAAATGGAACATTAGGTCTACATGATATAATTCGGTGAAAGTCTTCATAAAAGAAGATTTCTCTCCAAAGTTACTTATATTGTTCATGAAATCTTTCTCAGTCAACTATATTCATCATTGCTTTTCAACCATTCATAATATTTCAACAAAATCAATTTCTCTCATATCTTACATAATCAGAATATTCTATATACTAAACCTCGATGATGCAGTAAGCATGCACATTTACTCTTATGCCTTGGTATGTACCATTAAGACCATTACATCTTATCTAAAGATTTATTTTCAAAGGGTCATCGATTAATATCTCAAGCTGATGATACCTCGATCTCAATTGATTCTGGATAACATTTGGGTGTCCTATGTCTATACAAAAGTACCTATCCTTAATGGTTACCATTTCAATATATCCACATAAATCCATGCTTCCACTGTGCTACTCTGAGTCATCTCAGAATTGTTCCTATGGGGACTAAGACTTAAGAGCATTCAATATATGGATCACTCCTTGTATAATATCCGAACATGTAATACATATATGCTCGGTAGCATCATTCGTCAAGGTAACCACATTATCGAACGTGCACTCACAATAACTAGTCAACTTAACCTTGAGGACTTCTACATATATCACTATCATGTATTTCATCTCCCAGTTATCATTTATTTCATCTTAAATAAGTATGTTCTAAATCAATTAAGAAATATAAGATACGTAACCATCATAAAATTCTGATATCAGATGCAATGATATAACCTTATGTTAAATCATAAGCTCTTAACACGATAATTAAACAACCATTTCAGTTCTAAGTTCAACCTTTTAAAGTAATAGAAATTTTGGTTTTCTTTCAACTTTATTTGTACACTTTAAATCTTAACATTTCCACCTGCATCTCTAGTTTTCTCAATCAATCCACGAAAATGTATTCACATTCACATCAATTCAAATGTGTACAACCACAGCTTAAGATCGATGTCATATTCAATAATATAACCATGAATACAAATTCATTGAATCTAGGCCTAACATCCTAAACCATGTAAGATCTCCCATACCTATGTAATAAATATTCAATCATATATTCGATACAACACTTTTATTGTCCC
>JAOQML010000197.1:18903481-18921240 GCA_027568935.1 Erythroxylum urbanii
AATTACTGCTTTAATTATTCAAATTGATATGATGCCATGTGGAGTATTGTAGTGATCGCACGTAGTGCTCCCTTATCATAGGATATGTATCGGAATGACCTACGGGCGACCCGGTGCGTACCTTACGGTGAGGGGGTGTTACAATGAATATGTGTACAAATCATTTACGTACATGTAAATTTTCTTTGGAATGCATTATGCTCAATATTAAATTTCAATGTTCAATCACCCAATTCACACATGGTAAGTCTTATTTCATTTATTTCTATGTTTTTAAAAAACTTTCATACACATTCATAAAGGTTCGGATAAGATGCGGTAGAAAGCGGAAACTAAAATAATGTCACAGTTGTGACAAAACTCTCTCCATTCATACCACTACTTGTTCGTTAATATGCATATAGAAAAAATTAGAAATGGGTTTTGAGGTCTTCTATAAATCTTTTAGTCTATGTCTATAGCTTCTATAACGTTAACAATCATACCATTTTGACTTCTAAATCATAAGATATAGGCAAAATATCACAAATTGCTCCAAATAGGGACAAGATCAGGTCACCTTTTTCGATCTCAATTTCCAAGGTTATAGAGCCAGAATTAAGTCAGAGTCCCTTCTAGAGATAGTTATCTCTATTCTTAAGTTTCATATGCAACTAAAATTACACAATTTGGAGGTTTGTAGGATGATTTATGACTTAAACAATGTGACTGACTCAAACAAACCCTAGATAGAATTCCACTACACGATACTCTCTTGTCATATATAACCCAGTTCATGCAAAGTAACACCAAAATAACAAGAAAACAACAATTACACAACCAAATGACTCTTTATATCCATTCAATCATACACAAATACAGAAATCAACTAAGTGAAGTACTAAACCTCAAAATTGACAAAGTAAGTCGTCTATTGCCTTTCCTTCGCTTCCTCTTTGGCTTTTCTTAACTCACCAGAAACATCAAACATATACCTCTCAATCCCACTTCCAAACTTATAATTTCATTCCTTCATAAGCAAAGTAAGAAGAGATAAAGGTGAAGAGAAAATTCCTAACTTTTACCTTTATTTCCACTTAAGATTGGCTTGATTTCTTACATGAAAAATGAGGGGATGAAGAAGGTGAAATGGAGAGGAGAAAAATCTGAAGTTAAACCCCCAAAATGTTGGCCCCGAGTCTTAGTCCTTATTTTATGGCGACGAGGCGCCTAGATGGGGGGACTTTTAAAACTAAAAGTATATATATTTAAAACTAACATCAAGAAAAAAAATTAAATTCTTGGTAGGAGTAAAAAACAATTAAACAAATAAACAAATAAAAATAAAACAAACAAATAAATAAATAAATAAAATATAGAAGTGTAGAAGTCACAGGCGTGACTTTAAATAAAGTCACGAGTGTGAGAACAAGACCCACGGCTGTGAGAAGGGGTGTCATGATCTTGCTTGTGCACGATCGCGACCTTTGGTGAATAGTAGCAGATTGTCGTGATCGTGCTTGTTGGGTTCATCGCAATCGTGCACATTCTGACTACACACTCCTACTTCAATTTATCATAACACAAGCACGATCGCAACATTCATGAAAATTTAGGTTTGTCGCAATCGTGCACATTCTGATTGCACACTCCTACTTCAATTTATCATAACTTTTTATCCCGAAGTCTAAAAACTATAACTTTATATCATTAGAAAGCTAAAAGAAAGATCTACAATTTCATGTAGAACTTTTGTCAAATTCTACCTAGATCAATAAAGTTTATTCATTGAAGTTTTATAACATATTTTATTCCCTTTTTCCTCTTTTCTCTCTACTATCAATATATATAACTTCTATGCATTTCAAAAGACTCGATTCCAACAATTCAAAATAATATATGCAAAACTCCCAACTTAACCAATTTCTTCAGAAAAATCTATCCAAGGCCTTCAAACATCTAACAAGTTTATTTCCAACACATTAATAACTTATCAGAGAAGAAATTTTGAACATATATGAAAGAGAATTTTTGTAGTTCTCATTGTCATTTCTCTAACAAAAGAAGAGATTATACATAACTTCAAATTACATATTAAAAACTGTTTCAGTAGCATAATACAAAACAATTAAGAATGATCATGCTTGATGTGCTTCTAGAGTACCAAAAGTTTCTAAACTAACTTAATTACAAAAGATAGGAGTCAGCCAAAGTTTTTGCAAGGTTCAATGTACTAAGGAGTGAAAAGATGATGGGGTGAGTTGGGAAGCTCAGTGGCTAATGCATTTATAGCCAGTGATAACAAACCACACACACAATTGCAACATAGTAGATCACACTATCCACATTCCAAATTTTGCAAATTCACATAGATAAGAACACATTATCACACAAATCAGATCATATGTTTCATTTAATCATCATAAAATACCACTCAATTATGCTCCATACCTAATAAATCATGATGCAATGCACAAACATAATGGCTCGAGAGAATCCCATAAAACATAATGGCAAAAACCGAAGTTTACACCATGAACAGAATGAGTCCATTTTTCGGAGCTCATGTGCTACAAGTGGGTAGCCGAGAGAAGGCTTTAGGTCAACGTGCACGTGATGAACAGAATGGTATCTCTCTTACCCACATAAGCAAATTTTCTGAAGCTTACATATTCCATATCATACTCATACTTTCATGTTTTTTATGCTTTTCTTCTGTTCATTAATACCAAATATTAGCAAAATCTTTCAAAGTAAACATGATAACAATTCACAGTGCATTTTTTCCACATTCACAATGTTTCAAAAAAAAGCATTTAAGCACACATAAATATATAATAAATCATCCCATCATCATAATAACCATAAATTTATCACCCACCTATTTACTTGTACTTCCAAAATCAAGTTTGTTCTTCTTCTTGACCTTGATTTCGAAGTTTTTGGTTCCCTTCAAACAAACATATTTTCATCCAATCAACATACAAGAATGAAACTTCCATAAGCTTTAAATATCTAAAAATGAGCTTAGACATAATCTATTCTTGGTTTATCTAACTAGAAGAACTAAGGTCTAGTTAAGGTTCATAAAAATCTAAGAAGAAGAATTTCGGTTCTCTTCTTTCTCTCTTCATTTACAGCATAAAACCTATTTTCTTTACTTCCTTCTTCTATCAAAACAAGAAGAATAAATAAAAGTTACCTAAAAACCCAACTGAATATTCTTTTTCCTCTTCTTTCTCCTTACTCTTTTCTTTCCTCCTTCTTCTCTTTCTATGCTTTAGTTTTCTCCTTCTCTTCTTCTAGTTTCTTCTATGACTTTCTCTCTTTTCTTACTTATTATACACGACTCTCTTCTCTTCTTTTCTTATTAGTTTAAGACCAACTTTTGTCTTTCTAAGCTTAACCTTCCTTATTACTCTAATGCCTTCTAACTCCTTAACTTAATTCTAACTCTTTCTTTTAATTCATGCAATCACACGAGATTTATAATATATCTAATTAAACTCTAAAAATTTGCTAATTCATGAATTCTAAATTATATTCATGCTTGCTAATTTAATAAAATAAATTATAAAACCTTGATGTAAATATTGGATCTTGGTCAGAAACAATTGACTATGGCACTCCATATAGCCGAATAATCTCATTCATAGATGACCCAGCTAATCGATCCATAGAATAATCAGACCAAATTGATATAAAGTGAGCTGATTTGGTGAGCCTATCCACTATGACCCATACTGCATCATGTTTTCTTTATATAGGGGGTAAATCTGTAACAAAGTCTATGGTGATATTATCCTATTTCCACCGTGGAATTAGAATGGGATTCAATAGGCCATATGGGACTTGATGTTCAGCTAACACCTGTTGACAGGTCAAGCACTTAGACACATAGTCCACTACATCACGCTTCATTCCTAGCCACCAGTAATGTTGTTTCAAGTCCTGATACATCTTGTTACCCCTAGGATGCATAGTGAATATAGTATTATAGGCTTCATACAATAACTTCTTCTTTAAGTCCTTTACTGTCAATATATATAATCTACTTTTAAAGTAAAGACTTCCATTATCTTTCACTACAAAATCAGTCTGTTTTCCTTCTTGCACATCCTGTACAATTTTTTACAATTGGCATCATCTTTTTTTGCATGTACTATCACCTGTCTTAAGTCTAGACTCACTTTTAACTGAGCTATACTATCATCTGTCTTAAGTCAAGACTCACTTTTAACTGAGCTATCAAAGCTCCATCTGTTGCAAACATCCATCTGCTATATTGTAATGAAAGTACTGAAATATACATCCTACTTAAAGCATTTTCCACCAGATTAGCTTTTCCTTGGTAGTAGTCAACTATGCAATCATAGTCTTTAAACAATTATAGTCAATGTTGTTGCCTCAAATTTAGTTCCTTCCATGTGAGTAGGTACTTCAAACTCTTATGGTCTGTGTATACCCTACATCTTTCCCCATATAAGTAGTACTGTCAAATTTTCAAGGCAAACACCACTGCTATCAATTTTAAATCATATATAGGTCTGTTCTTTTAATATGGATTTAATTGCCTTGAGGCATAAGCCACCACTTTCCCATCTTGTATCAATGCACAACCCAGACCATTCCTAGAAGCATCACTATTGATAGGTGTGCATTAGGATATGTTTTTATAGGTAATTGGCATGTGTTTTCTTGCATAATTGTTGTTTATTATTCTAGTTTAGCACTCATTTTGTATGTTTTCATTAAGTTTGATTTTCAGTATTGTTCCTGTGTATTTGATGCTAATTGAGGTTAAGAATTGATTATTTTTGTGTAGGAAATAAGAGGGAGCCACTTGGAGGATGAACAAGAGATTAAAGAAGAGAAGACAAGAGGAGTTCATCTAGGATAAATTCCCATATTCATGGGAATCAGGCAAATTCTCACGGATGTGGGAAATCACAACAGAAAATGAAGAGTTTTTCTGTCTATAGTTCCCACGCTCGTGAGAATCATGCAAATTCACACTGGCGTGGGAATTGAAATCTGAGGCAATCTACGAGGCCTCATTAAACCTAGGATTTTTGGACTACAAAAATATCATTAAGCCTCCATTTGTAAGAGGAGACGACACCCACCTATAGAAACACCATCCTTGGGTGAAGAAAACATGTTTGGAACATCAAGGAAGGATTAAAGATAAGGATCATTATCAGGATTGGGCAAAATAACACATCAACACTAAAATTCTAGATTTTGGCAAAGAAGAGAAGGAGCTTTATATTCAATTTTTTGTCACTTTGTGTTGTAAAAATAGTTTATTTGATTGTTGATGATGTTATGGAGACCATGTTAGGCTAATTTCATATTGGGGATTACTTTTGAATTATTTTGTCAAAACTCATATTTTATTGGATTGAATGAAGTGTCTTTGATGATTGTTGTTCTTGTTTGTCATATTGCAACAAATCGAGAGAGCGAGTGAGATGAGATTCATGTAGGATTGTACGACCTATAGACTAGCAATCATTATGTTAATTGAACAATTAGAAAAGAGATCTCGATTAATCAATTAACCACCCAAAGGATAGCTTAAAAACTAGTTGAATCGGTAGAGTCATTGGGTAGGTTGAGAGATCGTTCAATCGATTCCTGTTAATTCGATTAGGGAAAAATAGTTACACCTTGAGAGAGGGTAATTAGTACATTCAAAAATCTAGGGTAAGGCACAATTCAATCAATAAAATAAAAAAATAAGAAAAAAGTAATCTCTAGCATTTAGATTCTTGAATTTAGATTTTCTACAATTACGGTATTGTTCATTGTTTATATTAGTCTCTCTTAATTTTAATTTAATTTTTCAGATTATTTGCATTTCACAATTTAGTTTCTTAAACAAAGTTGTGTATAAATTAAGCGGTGTCTAGGCATCAATCCCTGTAGGATTGATATCCGCTCTTTGTACTACAGGTCACAACCTGTGCACTTACGATTTTTGAGCGTCAAACAAGTAGATAGATTTTACCTTCAATAACTATACATGACGTATTCTTTACTAGGAGTTGGCTGTATGAACACTGAAGCTTCGGTGAGCATCTTCTTTAACTACTCAAAACTGGCTTGGCATTTATCATTCCATTCAAACTTTGTTCCTTTCTGAAGTAACTTTGTGATTGGAGAAGCAATTAGTGAGAACCCTTTGACAAAGAGTCGATAATAAGCAACTAAGCTAAGAAAACTTCTCACTTCCTTCACATTCTAAGGGGCTTCCAATTGAGAATCGCCTCAATTTTACTAGGATCTACCTTGATACCTTCTGAAGAGACAATATGCCTAAGGAAAGAAACTTCCTTTAGTAAAAAATCAGATTTGCTCAATTTGGCAAATAATTGCTTCTCTCTCAAAATCTGGAGCACAATTCTCAAATGATGAACATGTCTCTATTCATTCCTCGAAGAGACCAATATATCATCTATAAAAATCACAATAAATTAGTGTAGTTAGGGTCAAAACACTCTATTCATAAAATCCATGAAAGCATCCGGTTCATTAATTAGTTCGATGGGTATGACCAAGAACTCAAAGTGGCCATATCGGGTCTTGAGTGCAGTCTTTGGAACATTTACATCTTTTACCTGAAGCTGATAATATCTCGACCGTAAATCAATCTTGGAGAACACTCCTGCACCTTTCAATTGATCAAATAAATCTTTTATTCGGGGCAGTGGGTACTTATTCTTTACAGTCACCTTGTTCAACTGTCTATAGTCTATATACATTCGTGGAGTGTCATCCTTCTTTTTCACAAAAAGAACTACCGCTCCCCATGATAACATACTGAGTCAGACAAAACCCTTGTCTAAAAGCTCTTGTAACTAAGTTTTCAACTCTTTTAACTCTGTAGGAGCCATTCTATAAGGTGGCTTTACAATAGGAGCAATACCATGTACAATTTCAATAGATAATTCTACCTCCCTCTCAGGTGGCAAACTTACTAACTCTTCTAGGAACACATCAAGAAACTCATTTACTATTAGTAAGTCTTGTAAATTCACCTTCTCCCTTTTTAAATCAAGTATTAAAGCCAAATACGACTCATAATCTTTTTTATGAAGTCATCTTGCTTGCATAGTTGATATTACATTAGTTAAAGGACTAGGTTGAATACTATGCACCACCATTTCTGAACCATCAGAATCTTTAAGCACAAATGTTTTCAACCTACAATCAACTATAGCTTGGTGCTTGGACAACCAATCCATGCTCAAGATCAAATCAAATTCATAGAAGGGTAGTTCTATTAGATCAACAACAAATTGTTTCTCATAAATCATAATAGGGAATTCTCTATACACTCTATTCACATATACATTATAGCCGAAAGGACTAATCACATGTATATTATAAGCTAGCCGATCTACTGATAACATCCTATCACAAACTCCTCCAGTGCAAATGTATGAATGAGTGAAACCGAGATATATCAATGCATGCATATCAAGATTAAAGAGAGAGAAATTACCAACTATAACTTCTGGGATGTCCTGTTCATCACAAGCCTTCATAACATATGCATTCTTAATCGACTGATACTACAGGACGATCAACAGACTTAGATGTTGTACTCAAAATGGCCTTAGACTGGCCTAGTCCACCCTTGTCTCTAGCTCATCCTCTAGATGTCATAAGTGCATTGGATGCCCCTCTGCTCCCCTAAGATGCTCTAATATGACTCGGGCCTCGTAGATAATTAGCCATCAGATGATCCGTACCCCCACATTTAAAATAGGCCCTAGTCAACTACCTATACGTGCCCCAATGTCTCCTAGTACAGTATGGTCACCTTGGTAGTCCATCTCCTTGTCTAGTTGAAAAGCCTCTGGTAGTGTTAGTTATTTTGAACTACCCTTGACATCTTGCTCTAGTGGTTTGGCTATAAACTAATTCTGTTGGGGGCACACCCTGTGAGTCTCGAGTTCTCTTACCCGAAGATGAGCCACCTCTAAAGAAACTCCTCCTTTGTATCCTTTGTCTCTTGGCTATCTCTTGTTTCTCTACTTTTATAGCTGCTTCAACCAGCTAATAATAGCTTACCTATTGTAGAGAAGTTACCTCTACTAGATACTCTTTGATTGAATCATTTACTCCATCCTTAAATTGTCGACAAGATAGGTTTCTTTATCTCAAATTCAAGAACTGCTTCCATTGAGTAGCTTTATAAGCATCTGTGACATATTTCTTCTTGCACTCTTGGTTAATCAACTCCAAAGTCAGAAGGTTAGGCAGTTGAGGATGAAGTAGGACCAATTTCCACCAATCATAGGTTGGCCCTTGTAAGAGGGAGACAACACAGGTAACCATTTCTTTGGGTATACACCTAATCTCATCCAAAACCCTCTATGTCTGCTCTAACCAATATTCTGCTTTATTTGATTTTTCTATAGTCACACTCGCAAATTCTTCTACCCTATGTTTTCTCAAAGCTTCTATAAAAGCTTTAGACACAATCATTATATCCATCAATCTCAACATATCATGTGAAAGCTTTAGAAACATCTCCCCAGGTACTAATAGTACCGGTACTTCACCCCTTGTAAGCTTAGGAGGACTCAAAACTAACCGATCTCCCCCTACCACACTATCAGCTGGCTCCTCCTCAACCTCACAAGATCTTTCTATCTTTACTATCTATAAGAAAATAGGGACATCTGGATTAGGCTAACACAACACCAAACCGTATCAAAAATTACTAGACTTTTATTGGTCAAAACTGCCAAAACTACGCTATGATACCACAAAATGTAACACCCCCTATATGGAAACTACAACCGTCCACACATAAAGCAATCAATTTCCTGTACAGACATTCATGATATACATTTCGGTTTAATGCTATACATATACATGTTACAAAACTCGCCAATACTTAATATTATCATTTAATAGTAGTAAAACATTTTTACTATTACATGGTAATCCAAACGAAAACATACAATTTCCCTTAACCATTACATGTACAATCAATATTTAACTAAAAATGCCTTCCAAAGGTACTTTTTCTTCAACCTGTTGGCCTTGATCCCTACAAATGTTCCCTTTACCTCACTCATATAACTTAGACCTACACCGATTAACACTTATGCTAAGCTTGAAAGCTTAGTGGGGAAACACTTAGTTTGGATTACCACTCACAGCAGTCATCCGCCAAGCACATATTTTCATAAACATTGCAAAAATATAAATAATGATGGTATACTTAATCAAATAATTAATGCAAACAAGCTTTAATATTTTTTTCATATACTATAAATTCACATTCAAAACTCAAACATTGATATTCAACACTCATTGATACAAAATATCAATACAAATGCAAAATGCTCATTCATATACTGATTATTTATGTTGTCATACTGTATTTCTTATTTATATCTCTTTACTTTACTTTCTGTGTCAGACCTGAATATTTTCTGTGGGTGTGGATAACAGGTGTTGTGGATATCTAAAAATATCAAACTATAGATACCTGAAGGAATTAAACTGTGGACACTAGTGGTGTCAAACTATAGCTATTGTACTGTAACCATATAGGCATGTTTATCTATCCACAATTATGACAATAAAGTAGGCACTGTAACATTTTCTTCTAATCACTTACCTATTTCATGATTAATATATTGACAAGTCATATAATATGCATTTCAGGTCATAAAATATGTATTCGTGTTCATGTACGCAAGTCATAATTCACCACCATTTGAAGGGTATCAAAATCACATTTGTAAGTGTATAATCATACTATACATATATGAGTAGTGAATATGTACACAAATCATTTATGTATATGTAAATTTTCTTTGGAATGCATTATACTCAATATTAAATTCCAATGTTTGGTCACCCAATTCACATACGGTAAGTCCTATTTCATTTATTTCTATGTTTTTAAAAAAATTTCATACACATTCATAAAAGTTCGGATAAGATGCGGTAGAAATTGGAAATGAAAATAACGCCACGGTCGTGACAGACACTCTCTCTATTCATACCACCACTTGGTTGTTAATATGCATATAGAAAAAGTTAGAAATGGGTTTCAAGGTCTTCTAGAAAATTTTTCCTCTATGTCTATAATTTCTATAGCGCTAATAATCAAACCATTTAGATATCTAAATCTTGAGATATAGGCAAAATATCAAAAGCTGCTCCAAAATAAGGACAACATCAGGGCACCTTTTTCTATCTCAATTTCTAAGGTCATAGAGCCAGAATTATGTCATAGTCCCTTTTATAGATATTTAGTTCTATGTATTATGTTTCATATGCAACTAAAATCACACAATGTTAACGTCTTTAAGATAATTTATGACTCAAGCAATATGACTAAATCAAACAAACCCTAGACAAAATTTCACTACACGATACTCTCTTGTTATAGATAACCAAGTTCATGCAAAATAACACCAAAATAACACCAAAGCAACATCCTAGAAACAATCCCATGTCCAAATGAATTTTTATATCCATTCAATAATACACAAATACAGAAATCAACTAAGTGAAGTCCCAAACCTCAAAATTGACAAAGTAAGACTTCTATTGCCTTTCCTTCCCTTCCTCTTTGGCTTTGCTTAACTCACCAACTAGAAAAACCAAAAATATACCTCTCAATCCTACTTCCAACCTTATAATTTCATTCCTTCATAAGAAAAGTAAGAAGAAATAAAGGTGAAGAGAAAGTCCCTAACCTTTACCTTGATTTCTACCGAAGATTGACTTGATTTCTTACATAAAAAATGATTGGATGAAGAAGGTGAAATGGAGAGGAGAAAAATATAAAGTTAGAACCCCTAAAATTTTGTGCATCTCCCCTATCCATATCCCCATTCCAAAAATTTCAAGACTTACATATGCTTAATTCCTATTAGATCATGATTTATTGTTATTGGTCACACATGCCTTAGTCTAATTAGTCTTTGTGTTAACTTTAGAAAAAATGCATATTGGTCCTTCTTCTTCCTTTACTTACCACATTGCCTAAAATATTATAAATTAATTTCATTCCCTATGTCTTATTTTTAAATGTATTAAATTTCATCCAATTTGGTTAATTATTCTAAGAGTTATACTCAAAGCACTACAGGTTGTTTGAAAACAGGGATAACAGTCATAACTCAACTTCAAGCTAGAATTAAAAACTCTTGTAGGCATAATAAAATTTATATTCCCTATGAAAGTTTTAGATATATGTCTCTAGCTTAATTTCGAATTAAAATTATCCAATTTGGAGGTCTACAGACCAAGATATGGCCAAATTACAGAGGTATGTTTATGTCAAAATAAACAAATTACCCATTTACCCAAATCCTTTACATTAGGTACCATTATGTCTCTTACTATACTTAGATGCACCTAATTCATTTGTTAGCTTACTTCTCAATACACTCTAGACATGCTATAATACTTCTAGGGTATATGTTGAGGCCTTACAAGTAAGTGGAGAAAGTAACAAATTTAAGATTAAAAACTTCTTTAAGCTTACATATTAATGTTATTTTTTATATGATGTGAGATAAATCTGGAACCTATTTGTATCGTTTACAAATGCTACCAAAATAAGAATTATAAAATAAAAATTTATTAAAATTTAAATAAAATATACTATATAAAAGGAAGTTAATATAATTCAAAATTTAAATGTTATTAGGATGTATGAAGGAAAGAAACCAAAATAAATGCATAAGACAAAATAGTAGGAAAAGAAAATCAATCTTCAAACATGTCATTATCATTGCTATCTTCAATAGCCTTCATCGATGGTCAATATAGAGAGGATATTTTTGGTTCTATAAACTCCATATGATAGAAATAAGTTAATAGTTGTTTCTCCTATATATCGATGCTCTTTTAAAGTCTATCTAGCATTCAAACTTAGATCATCTGCTATGTCTTTATTTGATGCACTATCTTGTGATTTCTCTCTTATATGAGTTATTAACGAAATAATTTATTATGGGTTCTAACACCCCAGCCTTCTATGTTTTAATAGTTGACTACCACTACTAATCTCTCTCGTGCACCTCTTAGGCTTCTTCTATAGGAGCATCTCCTTCTTGCCTAACTAAAATTTATGCTCTCTCAACTTTCTTAATTAAACAAAGATTTTGTTTCTTAATTAAACACAGATTTTGTTTCCTTTATGTTTAGGGAAAGCATTGAATATTCAAATGTCAATTGTGGGAGGATTGAGAGTATGCCTAATTTCTTAAGCAATAAAGTGACACCTTTATAAATCACTCTCTTTTTCTCACTGCCATATGCTCTAATTGTGTAGTAAAATAGTATCATATATAACAATGGTGGCATCTTAATATAGACCATAAGCAAAAAATCTATAAGAGTTACAACTTTTGTATTTTCTTTTCTTCTCAAAATGGTATAGGTAATCATCCAATGTAAATAACAAATGGATGGAGAGGTAATAAAGGTAGTATTGGTCTTAATAAATTCATACCTACCACATCTATATGATATTCAAAACATGCTAGGTAAAGATATATAATATGAGAATCAAGTTTCTGAGCTTTTTTAAGACCCATATTCTAGATATTCAGGTGGGTAAAACTATTATTTTTTTCCTCAAAATATGTAAGTCACATAGCTATTAGTTGATCCCTATCCTAAATTTCATCCTTTCCAAGTAATCCTATTATACATATCTCTTTAATTAAAAGGAAGATAAAATTTCCAAGGTTAACTTCTTATATGAATGTTCAGTTATTCCAAAACATACGATTTAGCTAGCCTTATCAATCATAAACCTCACCTTATCAATCAAGCCTATAGTATTTAAGGTAGTATACCCTATACATTTCTAATGCTCAAAAGTTTAGGGTTTTAAAGTGGTATATTGTAACACCCCTATATAGAACCCACAACCATCCACACATAAAGTAACCAATTTCCTATACATACATTCACGACATGCATTTCGGCATTATCATTTAACATTAGTAAAACTTTTTTACATTTATATGGTAAGGAAAACATACAATTTTCTTTAACCATTACATGTACAATTATATTTAACTAAAAAATGCCTTCCAAAAGTACCTTTTCTTCTATGTGTTGGCCTTGGTCCTTACAGATGTTTCCTGTACCTCACTCTTATGACTTAGACCTACATAGATTAATACCCATGCTAAGCTTGAAAGCTTAGTAGGAAAATACTTAGTTTGGATGACCACTCACAACAGTCATCCGCTAAGCATATACATTAATGACCATTGCAAAAATATAAATAATGATGGTATACTTAATCAAATAAATAATGCAATCATATTTTTTTCATATACCATAAATTCACCTTCAAAACTCAAACATTGATATTCAAAACTCAATGATACAAATCATCAATATAATGCAAATGCTCATTCATATACCAATTATTTATATTGTCATATTGTATTTCTTATTATATCTCTTTACTTTACTTTTTGTGTTAGCCGTATGCACATTTTCTGTGGGTGTGGATAACGGGTGTTGTGGATATCTAAAGAAATCAAACTGTAGATACCCAAAGATATCAAACTGTGGACACTGGTGGTGTCAAACTATAGCAGCTGCACTGTAACCCTATAGGAATGCCTATCTATTCACAACTAAGACAATAGAGTAAGAACTATAACATTTACTTTAACAATTTGCAAAGTTCACAATTCATATATTAATAAATCAAATGATATACATTTCAAGACATAAAATCTATATTTTCATTCATACATGCAATTCATGGCTTACCACCATTAGAAAGGTATTAATTATAATTGTATAATCATACTATACATATATGAGAAATGAATATGCATACAAATCATCTATGTACTAATAATTTCTTTGGAACGCATTATGCTCATTCTCATATTCCAATGTTCATTCTCCCAATTCACATGTGGTAAGTCCTATTTAATTTATTTCTAAGTGTTTGAAAATTTTCATATACATTCATAAATATTCGGATAAGATGTGGTAGAAATTAGAAACAAAATCAATGTCACAGTCGTGATAAACACTCTCTCCAGTTATACGACTAATTGTTCCTTAATATGCATATAGAAAACGATAGATATGGGTTTCAATGTCTTCTAGAAAATTTTTACTATATGTCTATAGTTTCTATAGAACTAACAATTAGACCATTTGGACTTCTAAATCATGAGATATGGGCAAAATATCACAAATTACTCTAAAACAGGGGCAACATCAGGTTACCTTTTTTGATCTCAATTTTCAAGGTCATAGAGCTAGAATTAAGATAGAGTTCCTTCTAGAGATATTTATATCTATGTCTTATGTTTCATATGAAACTGAATTCACATAATTTCGAGGTCTGTATGCTGAGTTATTACTCAAACAATATGGCAGACTCAAGAGACAGAATTCCACTACATAATACTCTCTTGTCATATTCAATCAATTCTATGAAAGATAACACCAAAGCAACATCCTAGCAACCATTCCACTTCAAAATTAATCTTTATATCCATTCAATCATGCACAAATATAGAAATCAACTAAGTGAAGTCCCGAACCTCAAAATTGACAAAGTAGGTCTTCTATTGCCTTTCCTTCCCTTCCTCTTTGGCTTTGCTTGACTCACCAACTAGAAACACCAAAAACATACCTCTCAGTCCCACTTACAACTTTATAATTTCATTCCTTCCTAAGCAAAGTAAGAAGAGATAAAGGTAAAGAGAAAGTCCCTAATGTTTACCTTGATTTCTACCTAAGATTGGCTTGATTTCTTACATGAAAAATGATGGGATGAAGAAGGTGAAATGGAGAGGAGAAAAATCTGAAGTTAAAAACCCCCCCCCAAAATGTCTTACATATCCCCTCTCCATTTCCCCATTCCATAACATTCAAGATCCACACATACTATTAGACACACATGCTTTATTATTATTGGTCACACATGCCTTAATCCAATTGGTCCATATGTTAACTTTAGAAAAAATTGCATATTGATCCTTCTTCTTCCTTTACTTCCCACATTTGCCTAAAATATTATAAATTAATTTTATTCCCTTATGTCTTAATTTTCTAATGGAAAAAATTTTGTGCAATTTGGCTAATTATTCAGGGAGTTATACCCAAAACACTACAGGTTGTTCAAAAACAAGGACAGCAGCCATAACTCAACTTCAAGCCAGAATTCAAAAATCTTGGAGGTACAATAAAATTTTATTTCCTTCATGAACGTTTTAGATCGATTTCTGTAGGTTAATTACCAATTGAAAGTATATAATTTGGAGTCCTACAAAACAAGATATGACTAAGTTATAGAGGTATGTTCATGCCAAAACGAAAATAAATTACCCACTTACCTAAATCTTTTACATTAAGTACCATTATGTCTGTTACTATACTTAGATGCACTTAATTCATTTGTTGTGCTCACTTCTTAATACACCCTAGACATGCTATAATATTTCTAGGATATATGTTGGGGCCTTACATGAATTGATAAATGATTCCTTAAATATATTTACATACTAATATTTAGTGTTTTTTTCTTGTTATTTAATGGCTTTATAGTATTTTTGTTACTTATTTTACTTTAAGCGTATTTGTAGGTGATAATTGCCTTCACAGGCCAAGAGAAGATGTATTCAAGTGAAATTATAGCATTGAATTGAAGAATTCGAGCATTAACCTGTAGAACTTTAACAACATAATTACATAAAGAATTGTGTTGTTAAAGCTCTACATGTCGAATTACACAACGACCATATATATTGCCCATATATATCTTTGTGAGCATTTAAAGTCATAGTTTAAGGTATTTTTGGAGATACATAATCACCTACATAGTTGTGTAAGTGAACGTGTATTTCCTATAAATCCTAGTTTTTACTATAAAAGGATATTATTAATAGCTACGTGAGAGGAGGCAGATTAGGAGCATTTTAGAGTCATAGGAAACACAAAGATGAGGCATTTCTAAACAAAGTATGAGGAAAACACAAAGATTACAATACAAGATCTAATACAAAACATACTTCAATCTAAATTGAAAGAAGATTTCATTAAAGATAAAAGGGGGAAATTATTTTATTTTTATGTTTCTTTTAAATATTTGTTATTGGATTTGTTTTCTATGTTTAGGAACTAAAATTTTTAAGTGCCTATGTGTGATGAGCCCTAATTTAATATGATATAATCTTTTATTCAAAGCATTTTTCTTGATTGATTTATTGTGATTTAATTATATGTTATATTCTTAAACTATTATATCCAGAATATTAGTTTGATATTTAATTTCATATGATTAAGATTAAAAAAACCTTTCGTGTAAATAGATTTACCATAATTGGAAGGAGCTGCATGCAAACCTAAATATAGGTCAACATAAATCCTCTATATTAAGTTTAAACTTAATAGTAAAATTCACGAATCAATAATGCAATCTTAGGGTTTTTAAATAGAAAGATATTTCAGTTAATCAATGAAGGGTTAGTTGTTAATAGTCTTTAGAAAGATATTAATATAAGATAGAAATTTTCATAAACCAATAATCAATAATTTAATTGTATGATAAAGGCTTAATGTTTAAGATATCTTAGGGGGATTCATCACCTAGGTACAACTTATTTGATATTAGCTATTCGCAATATTTTCTTTATCTGAGTTCATCATTGTGTCAACTTCATTTTAGTTTGTTTTATTCAAATTTCAAGTAAATTCACAATCGAATTTGGTGGTTAGATAATAGAAAAAAGATTAAGACTAGTACTTACAATCCTCGTGGGATTGACTCATACTTTCCAGTGCTAGTTATTACTACACCTTGCACTTGCGATTAACACTTATAAATCTTTATAATTTAACTAATTCAACCACATATTTGGTTTGATGGATAGGGTTATCAAAAACTAACGTAGAATGTCCAATTGGAGAGTGAACCTTTAGTGCTTATTGGGAAGGAGAACCTCACTCCTAGCTTTCACCTTAGTTCTAGTTGAGGAGGATATCTTGCTCATCTTTTTCTTCAAGCTCTTATTCCAAATTAAAAGCGGTGAAATTTTATCCCAAACACCAAAATTCCTAAATTTGAACCAAATTTTGTCTTAAGGTTAAAAATTTTAAGGTTTAGCTTGAATGTGTTTGAATTATAGCTTTAAAATGTTTAGGTAAGTCGAGAACAAGGGGTATGTGTAAAATAAGGTTTGTTTTAATAATGGAGAGTGAAGAAATTGAGAGAAAGTTGAGAAAATTAAAGTTGTATCATGTTTTATTTATTTGACACTCAAACAGGTTTTTTTTTTTTAGAACATGAGCTAAGACGTAAGTGTTATCTACCCATTGCTTTGTTTTGGAACTCTTTTTCAAGAAACATGAGTTAGAATACGTTCATATTCAAACCATGTTCTAAATGGTCATAGGCCCTGTTTGGCAATCGGCTGATAGTTTATTCTATTAGCTGATTTGACCAGCGGATTGCATTAGCTGTTTGTTAGAGATGTTTGGTTAAATTAGTTGTTTAGTATTAGCCGTTTATGTGTAAAATGACTTCTAAGAACATGACTTAAAAAAATACAAGGAAAACTAATTTACCTTGTCCCTGCAAATTTGATTTTTAACCCTTCTCATTAATCTAAGTATGTTCAATCATATCCAAGAGGTCATGTATTGAGGCTAAATGCATCAAAATAAAAGTTATTAATTGATGTATTAATTTACATATAAATATTTTTAATAGAAGTATAATAATTTTTAAATATGTAAAGCTA
>JAOQML010000197.1:18921340-18950824 GCA_027568935.1 Erythroxylum urbanii
ATCTATTTTTTCTCCTTTTTAAATTCTAATATTAGAAGATTCATTCTTAAGTCACTCTAATTAAAAGTTTGTTAAGAGTATTCCTTACTTGAAACCTTAATATAAGTTTTACTTTAAATCCTTATCGTCCTTAGTGTGTTATAAGCATATCATATTTCATAAAATTTATAAAATTTTCACCTTTCTTTTTTTAATATATATATTATGTCACAACTTTAAATTATAACAACATTTAATTATGATATAATAAAGTTATTAATTTTATCAAATATTAAATTACAAAATATTTAGATCTTTTTATTTAAACCACTTAATATTTCATTTGAATAAAATTATAAGTCATTAAATGAAAGCGTAACATCACAAACTTCTTAATGTTTTAAGTAATATTTTTGGTATAATGAGCTAAATATTAACACAATTTGTGGTAAAATGTCATTAAGTTAAGTTTAGATTAAAGGGTGCTACGTACGTTTGCATATCATTAATGAGAAAATACATTTTAAAATTAAAATTTTGAGATGTATTTGTTGGTATGATTAATCAGGAATTTTAATTCAATTGATTAGAAATTTGTATGAAAAGTCATTAAGTTAATAGTTATAGTTAAGAATTTCAATTCAATTAATTACAAATTTTAAATTTACTTAAATAATTTATTAATTATTATAAGAGAATTAATGAAACCAAATTCATTAACTATAAAAAATTTTGTTGTACAGGGATGATTATCTAAATCATTTTACAAAAAAGATACAATTTACAAAATTAAGATAATATCATATCGAATAGACTGGAGAGTTGAGACTGAGAGAGCATCATCTAATTGACTAATTGTACTTGTTGATAAGATCATCAATAGTTTGGATCCAATCATTTGTATGTACAAACGTTATAACTAGTAATATAATATTAAAATAAAAAGAATACTTAGTAATGTAATATTATATAAAAAGAAATTTAAAAATACCTTCACCTTCATATATTTAATCAAAATAGCCTCTAATTGGTCGATTAATTTCACTAGTCCCTTCTACATTAATACCTGTGGCTGTAGGAAAATAAAAAACACAATATTAGGTAAGATAATATAAAGATAGATAAAATAAATATATTTAAAAGAAAAGAATTTACTATCAATATCTTCATTATTTAACCAACTTTGAGCACACATAAGAGCTTCTACAGTGCGACAATAAAGTCGACCATGATGAGGAGTAATGACCCGACCACTAGTACTAAATGCAGACTCTAAAGCAATGGTTGATGATAGAACAGCTAACAATTCCCGTCCAATGGCTTGCAAGATTGGATATGTGCAGACGTCTTCCAACATGACAATATATCGAACGACTCACCTTCAATTTCAAAACACAATCTACGGAAAAATATTTATCTAACTCCATCGTATTGTAAGAAATCCTAGCCCTTTTCTTTTTCAAAAAATTTGAAAATAATAGGTTAGAAGAAAAGATCGAACTTGAAATTGAAGTCGAAGTTGAATTATCTGCAGCACTACTAAAATCCCGATCATGAGTTTGTTGCATTCTGACTTCATAATCATTAAACAATTGATACCATAATTATTTCATGGACTGTAGATTTATCTTGAGCTTCACCAGTGTACAATGCATTATAAATATATTCAACCTCGTCCATCTTGTATCTTGGGTCCAACACATATAATACTGTAACAATATCTCCAACCTTAGACCAATAAGAATTAAACTTCTCTACCATCCGCTTTGCCATAGTCGAAATCATTGCATTGGAGTCAAACATCCACAATGATAAAATATGGTCATGTTGGACATAGTGCTAAAGATACGGTGCGAAGTTGGATATTTTGCTCCTGAGCATAATTCAGTACAATTATTGAATAATTTCAACTTTATAAAAAGTTTTCTAGTCGAGTCTCTTTGATCCCTTTTTGCTAGTCTAATAAATATCTGAGCATATAGGATTGCCGACTCCAACATCTTAAAGGTTGAGTTCCATTTTGTAGGACAATCTAAAACCAACTTCTTTGAATTTGGAATGCATAAAATTTGTGCAACATTTTCAAAAGTTTCAACTCTTTTAAGATTTACACTCCAATATAAAACACTATTCTGAATACACTTTATTTCTTCCTTTATTGTCTCCAACCCAACCTTCACAACCAAGTTAAGAATAAGTGCAAAACAACGCATATGAAATAACTTACCTTCGACCAATGAGCTCCTAACCCACATCTTACCCTTCAACTTCTCAATTATAGCATCATTTGTGCTACAATTATTGACGATGATGGAGGATACTTTATTGTTAATGTTTAAATTCATCAAACAGTCTTTCAACACGTTTGCCAATTTTTTACTTCTATGCAGTGTCGGCACATAAATGAACCTATCATGAAAAAGCATACCAATATGAATCATAAATTCATAAAATAATGAAAAAAAGTAAATGATAATAATATTAAAGAATATAAATTACCTTAAAAGTCTATTGCATAACTTCCAATCATTATCAATATAATGTGCCATCACCACATGTAACCCTTCTTTTGGTTATCGGCTATACACATGTCCGTTGTTACGACAATTTATCCTTGAACACTCAACAATGCTCTTAATGGTTCTCTCTTCTTATCCTTATAAATTTGAAAATATCATTCCTCAATTTATTTGGACTTGGAACCTTAAAAGTCAATTGGAGTGAATTAAGAAATATCCCCAATCTCTTACTTTCAACCATAGACAATGGTTGTCCATCTCTAATAACCATATTAGTCATCAAAATTCTTGATCTTATCCAAAGTTGTTATGGTCATTTCATTCTTTCCTTTCATCAGGTTAGGGGTCAAAAATGTTTGACCTCCTAAAACCATCTTCCTTCTAGTACATGATTCTGTATGTCTCTTTAAATGAAACGTTTCACCTTTTAAACCACTTGAGTACAACTTATGACAATAATTACACTATGTTTTTTAAATTTCGTTGATCGATATAGTCTTCTTAAAGTGATTTCAAACTTCACTTTTATGTTGACTAACTTAAGTTCTATTTGAACTTCCATTGTCACTTGGTGTCAAAATAGAAGTTTCCACTTTTACTTCCAGTACTGGATTAGAACTCTCAACTAAAGAAATATGCTCATCCATCTGACAAAAAACGTATAAATATTTGAGGTTAGAAATAAAAATGTATTAGAAAATTACCCATTCTTAATCAAATACTTTGCCTACATTTTAGTTAAAATATTCCATACAAAACAAAATGTTCAAGAAAATCAAAGAATGTCCGAACTTTGAATGTGCTAGAATGTCTAAGTAAGTTAGGTTGATGTACGCTAAACATTAAAGTGGTTCTCCAAGTAAGTTAGAAGAATATGCTAGAACTTTGAAGGAAAAAGGACCTACCCAATGCATGACATGCCATCCAAGTTGGCTTTTCAACTATTTATAAAACAACTCCAAGCTAATCCTAAAGGCCAACTCTAGGAATTGAAAATATCCTAGTACTAATCCCATACTAGTTCGATTATATATTAAGTACCTCATAATCAGTGGAGCAAACTATCTAACATGTCCGCTTATATAACCACCATACATGTATAATTGTGTCTCAAAATTATGAGGATGTCTCATAATATCTAGGAATTAAAAAATAATCATCAATCGATATTCAATTTCAGTATTATTAACTCATAAATGTTCTTATAAAGTAAAGAAAAGGATTTAGAACTTCATTTTTTTTAATGATCATAATGTAATCATCGTTTTATGTTGAATCATTCAAAATGATTTCTATTGATTTGTTTCTTCATATCTTGCATTTGTTATCAATAATATGTAAATGGTATAGGTTCATTGAAACTTCTTTTAAACTTCATTTGTTTAAAAATAAAAACAAATTGACCGTACCACTAGTAATTCTCTTTTCCCTCTAATCTATGTATGTGTATAACAATCGTATCATTCATTTATGCTCCTACAAAGAGAGTTACACAAAACACTAAAAACAAAATTGCGAGTTTATGAGTATTGAAGTCAGCAATTTTACATACAAAATAAGATTTGATATTTTGGATTTACCAAAAACAACATACACATTGGCAGAAATTAAGTTCTCAAATCAGTCAGTGATCTAAAGGCTCAACAGTAGTCTTAAAAAGGAGGATATAAAACTTATCAATGGAAAAGTATAGAATCCTCCTATGGAATGTGTTATTTACGAACCAAAATTGGTTCTAACTATGCAGTGCCAAGCTAGTCCATATGCAGAGTCAAATTCCTGTCAGGGTAAGCAACAAATAGAATAAGATAGTTTTCGATGGCCCTTCTATGTGGTTATATTACAGACCAAACTATTCCACAAGTCACTTAGGAAACAAGAGTGGATACAAGCTAGGCTGGGCACCCCTTGCACAGAGATGAATGGTATTACTACATTTAAATTCATACTCCAATTCAATTTAACCATAGAGAAGCATATCTTAACTTTGAAGTTGAACTTTATAATGGAAAAGATGAATGCCACATAGTACCAACTACTTAATATGATAGGATTTTGCACTCGTATAATTAAGCAATTAATAAACTAATCCATTGATGAGCAAGAAAATATGATCTAAGACAAATGAGATGGCATAGCCATGTTTAAGCTGCGAACTCAATACTAGAGCTATTCTAGAGCTGTGAACTCAATACTAACCAGAGGTTAATAGAAACAAAAGATCAAAATACTAATGTAGCAAGAAAGATGGTTTGAAGTGTGAAATCAAACACATTAATATCTGCAACATTTCATTAAACACATTACAAGCATTAACCAATATTCCCAATATTAATATACAAAGTTCTCAAATTAGCCACATCACAACTTAAGACAACCACAAAAACCTAATTGAAAAAGAGAGAATGAGAGATTACCTTCAACGTTGCCACGATAGATGATATATGAAGAAGAAGATCGAAGGAATAAAGTGAAACAAAGAAGAAGAACATAGAAGTGAAAAGTATTGTGTGAGTAAGTTCTCAAGGACGAAGGGAGTTCTCGGAGACAAAGGGAGATGGAGGCAGGCAGCTAAGGCAGGAGACTGACAGAAGATAGGGGCGAACGTGCGAGGGAGGAAGGTAGTTAGGTGGGCTGGGTGGCTTTCGTTTAATGAGAGTAAAACAATGTCATTTTTTTCTTGCAAGAAAACGACATCGTATTGTCTTGTATTTATTAATTGTCTTATGTCTTAAATGACATCATTTTACTCTTAAAGCAAAACGATGTCATTTTGTTGATGGATGAAATATTTTAAACATGAACAAAACAACATCATTTATAACAAACAAAACGAAAAAATATCATTTTGTAACAAACAAACTGACGTCATTTTTTTGTGCCCAGCAAGCAGGCCATAGGCCACGAGTTAGGCTTCTCGGTTCGGGCCACAGCCCAGCCTGACCACCTTAGCCCCCAACCTGTCGCCCCTTGCTGCCCTTGACCCGTGTCCCGTGGCCCGAGATTCATGGCCTGTGGCCAGCCCCAAGATGTCACAGGCCATACCTAATCAACCCGTGGGCTGGTTTGAACAGGCCACAGGCCAGGTCAGGTATATTTTGACATCTTTACTCTTAGGGTTCCAGATACAAGAACCCTTTTGGACTAGTTGGTTCCACCAAATTGCTTGAGGTTCCTTTCCTTCCACAACCCATATAGAGAAAGCCCCAAGGATAGAACATGAATTTTTCTATTTGGGCTTCACGGGTTTGAATGGTTAGACAATTTTTATACAATCTCTGTGTTGGTGTGCCCAGGATTTAGCTATAGACATCTGCTAGTTATAGAATCCCATGCATTGCTACTGTAAGGACATGTGAAGAAGAGATGATCTCTTGTTTCCACATGGGTCTGGCATATTGGACATGTTCTCTCCATTTGCAGATAAGGCATTCTGCCTATTGTAGTTAGTCCATTTTGCATTGTTAACCATAAAATGAAAGATACTCCTGGGATCAAAGCCTTGCTTCAAATGATTCTATGCCATTTCACCTTTTGTTTCCTACTTCTTAGAAGATCTTTAGTGGTCTTGTTGTTGAGTTTAAGGATACTTTGAGTCTGCCAGTAAAAAGTATCCAAATAGGTTGGTTAAGGTAGATAGGATGGTTGGAGACGTCTCAAGTTTTGAGGGAATTTCCATGTGCCCTCTGTAATCATGGAGCTAAGTTTAAGTTTGAGTGAAGAGGTTTGGGGATGCTTGGGTTGTTGTAATGGTGTATGAGAGGTCCTAAGCTAGACCAGTTGTCAAACCAGAAAAATGACAAGGTACCATTTCCAAATTTGCAAGAGATATCTTCTCGAATTTTTTCCCTCAATTTTAGGATCTGGTTGAGAAGATGAGAGTATGAGGCAAATTTTTTAATGCTCCAAAGGCTTCTTTCTTTAAGAAAATAAGAATGGAGCCATTTCAGCCAAAGTGAGCTTTTATCTATGAGGATCCACCATAGCTTCTTTAGGAGTAGGGCTTGATTTGTGATTTTGATTGGAGTTATGCTTAAACTTCCTTCATCTTCAAGAAAATAAATATCAACCCACTTCACGTTAGTTGCCCTTTTGCATTATTTGGATGATTCCATATAGTGTTTTTGAGGATTTTTTCAATAGTTTTGATGATACCTTGAGATAGAAATATGTGAGAGCTCCAATAAATATGGAGAGAGTTTAACACTGATTTGATGAGTTGCACCTTTCTAGCATAGGGCAGAGACTTATTAACCCATGGAGTAATCCTTCTCTATATTTTCTCTAGGAGAGAAATGCATTCTGAATATGTAAGTGTTTTGGTAGAGACTGGTAGTCTAAGATATAACAAAGGTTTGTGTTTCAGTTGCATTCTAGTTGATTGACAGATGATAGGTCCCAATGTAATAGTTTTCTTGGATAGGAGAAAATGGCTCTTTACTGGGTTGAAATGTAGCCTTGAGAAGTTTCTAAATTTGCTTAGAGCTACCATATAGCTTTGTATTGAGTCCATCGTGGCCCTGCAAAATAAAAGTAGATCATTTGTATAATATAGGTTAGTCAAATCAATCTTCTTGCATTTAGCATGGTATCTAAATTTTGGATTTTTGAGCACTTTATGCTTAATAAGAGAATTGAGAGTATCCATATAAAGAATAAAAAGGTAGGGGGATAAGGGGTTCCTTTACCTAAGACCTCTTACTGCCTTGAAGAGTGTGGTAGGAGTGCCATTGATCAAAATAGATAAGGAAGAGGATGTGATGCACTCTTTGATCCACTTTATAAAGATAGTTGGAAATCCGTGAGCCATAAATAGTGTCTATAGGAAATCCTAGCTCACACTATCATAAGCTTTGTGAAAATCAATTTTGATTGTGCAGTTTGGAGAGTAATTTGACCTGGAGTAGCCTTTTAGGAGCTTTTAGATAATAAGAATGTTACCTCCTATATTTCTGCCTTATAGGAAGGACTTTTGGTTATCATTGATCAGATGGGTTAGGGATTTCTTTAGTCTAGTAGAAAGTATTTTAGAAACGACCTTATAGAGGAAGTTAATATAGGCAATAAGTTTGAAGTCCGCAAATTATGTAGGGTTGGAGCATTTAGGAATCAAACAGACAAAGGTTCTATTGATCTCTTTGAGAAGGATCCCCTTAGAGAAGAATTCCTTGATTACCTGTATGACAAAGTGTCCTGTCTCACTCCAAGATTTTCGAAAGAAATACCCATTAAGGCCATCAGGGCTAGGAGCTTTAGAGTCATCCATGCCAAAAATTGCAGCTTTTATTTCTATGTTATCTACTAGTTTTGTAAGAAGATCTGAACCTATGGGTGAGGTTTGTTTAAGGGATAGGGTTATGAGATTTTAAATAGTAACACTAAAAGTGTTAGCAGTACCTAGGAGATCTTTAAAGTAACTTACTGCCTCCTCTTAGATTTCCTGTTGTGTCTGAAGAATTGCACCATTTTTGGAAGTTATAGATTGGATTTTGTTGTAATTTTTCCTTGTAAGAATTGAGTTGAAAAAGAATCTAGTACAGTTATCCCCTTCCTTTAGCCAATGCACTCCAGCTCTTTATTGTAAAAGAGAGCTATGGATGTGTGTAGCCTTCAAGAATTATGATAACACTAATTTTTCTTTTTCAAGTAGCAATGGATCAGTAGGGTAAGCAGTGAGGCTAGCTTGAAGAGCTTGAAGTTTGAGTCTGTAGGAGTTTACGATGGAATTTTTGGGCCTTTGTATAGAATTTAGGACCTTTAGTTCCTATTTGATAATAAAATGCTGGGTCCTGTGCCAATTATGTTCTTCTCCTTTTGTATATACCTAATGGAATCCTGGGATATTCACTAGGAAATTATTGAATAAAAAATGATCACGCTTGATTAATTTTTCTAATAAGTTGTCCACTACAAGGGGAGTGTGATCCGAGAAGAGGGGTTCTTAAATGTAATAAGGTTGCTAGGAAAGGTCCTGAGCCAAATGTTATTTACTAGGACTAGTTCCAATTTTTTCCTTATGTGCCAAGCTGATTGTTGTTTGTTGGACCAGGTGAAAGTATGTCCAACATACTTAAGATCAATCACCCTTAGATCCTCCACCATGTCTTTCAAATTAGATGTATAATTCTTTAGATGGTAACGTCTTTGTTCCTTTGAGGGGTATAATATGGAGTTAAAGTCTCCATATATGGGCCATGGAGTGGATAAGGTGTTACTGAATGATTTAAGGTTATTCAATAAGTCGCTTCTCTGGAACTGAAAGTTGCTTGCATAGATGAACGAAACTTTAACCTGAATGTGCTCCTGCATGAAAGATAAATTTAGATGCATTGCTTGCTCATTTAAGTCTAAGAGATCCACCTTGAGTTCATCCTCCCTATAGCAAAAAAGTATTCTACCAAAAGCATGATGTTGGTGGTTGGTAAGCGTGTTCCAGTGGGAACCAAAAATGTCCAACTTGGTCAGATTTTCTAGTCTGACTTTAGTTTATAGCAATCTGATGATGAGAGGTTTTTCTCACAAAAAGGTCCTTTAAAGCTAAAAGTTTAGTAGGACAATTTAATTTTCGTACATTCTATGAAATAATGGGTATGGTTAAAAGGTTTGGCTTGTAGAGCCATTCCCTTTTCCCGTCTTAGATCGCCTTCTCTCTACTGTGCAAAATTCAGCATTTCCTACAAATTCTTTAGGTGCAGTAAAAGCTTTAAGAGTTGCAATGATATCTAATTGTATAAGATTAGTGTGACTCACCTTTAATTCTCCTTGAGCATTGTGCATAACTTTTGAAGTGGTGGGTATGGCGACATGGTCATCATTGGCATCTATTTGAGTTACAAGTATTGTATTTAGTGTTTATGATACTTCCTGCTCTATATTGCATTATATAATGTGCTCCTTAGATGTATGCATATATGTTGTTTGATGATTTTGTAATAATTTATTGTTTTTTCTCTCCATATTGTCAGGTGGTATGGAATCAACAGTTGTTGGCATCATAGTGACATCGGATGTCAAGGAAAGGGGGTTTTCTAAGGGTTCTAGAGGTGTAGATACTTTAGCTGACTCCATAAGCTCTTAGTAGCTCTTAGTTTTGAAAATCTTGCCCATGGCCTTCCAGATTTTGGTTGGATTTATAGAAGGTGGTTTCTAATGGTAAGAAATTTTAATTGTGTCTTCCTGTAGTTTATCTTCCTTTCCTAACCTCATTATTAGAATTTCATTAGAGGCATATCCAACACGCTTCTTCTGTATTGTATGCTCATCCATGCAAAGTGGTCGTCCGATGTAGCTGGCTAGTGCTCCAAGCCTTTGGGTTGTCCAATATCGAGTGGAATGTTGTGGAAGTTAATCCAAAGCAAAATACTTTGGATTTTAAAGGTTTCAAGGTTCAACTGTGGCTGCCAAGCTTGTAGGAAGATAGGATGGTTACCGAAATGCCAGGGACCTTCCTTCATAATCTTCTGAATTTCTAAAGTGGAAGTAAAGGTAAAAAGAATTAAGTTCTACTTAGATAGAAGAACATCTATTAAGCCTATATTCTTCCACAACTTGTTGGTCCACTGAGAGAATAAAGGAAAAATGTGGTCTCTTGCCAAAGAAAAAGCCAACCATGATTCATTCCCAAACCTAAGCTCCCTCCTTCAAGACTTCAAGGTTGGGACAAACTACCAGCCTACCATCCATGTCCTTAAGTGGTGAGTAGGGCTAGATCAAATGGGTTTTTTCCCTTACTACTTGCTTCTAAGATCTGGGAGGAGCACCTGATGGAGAAGGATTTTTTGGGATAATGGAAGAAGGGTTAAGGATAGAGGAGGGCCAAGGTGGAAAATTAGGTGGGGAAGGGACTGGTGTATTGTCATTGTGAAAGGTGGATCATTAGTTAGGAAAGGTTCAAGTTTTGGTTTTGGGTTATCATAACCAAGGAATGCTCAACAAGGAAAGTTTACGGGGCGAGAGAGTGTAGTAGTTATGAAAAGTCAATTATAGCATTGGGATATCTAGTGTTGGTTATTTTATGGTGAAGTTTATGAGAAACCTAGCAGAAGCAATGCTACATAGAATACAGAACAAAGTTGTGCACAAACTATCAAAGATGCTGAGAATGTTGAACTAAAATGTTAAGGTAGCAGTGAGGTAGTATATTATGAAGTAGTTTAAGGGTGAGGGTGTTCAAAGAACGGGGGAAGAAAGAACATGGCTAATGTTTGTAGTGAGAAGTAAGAGACTCTCTCTCATAGTGTACTATTGTTTTAACTTTCCTAGTGGACTTAAGTATAACTATTGACGGAAAGGTTTCACTAAAATCAACTCCTTATTGTTTGGTAAAATTTGGCCATTAGAGTTACTTTATACGTGTACATTACCCTCTATGTTATTTTTTCTCTTAAAAACTTACAACCAATAGTTATAATACCATTAGGAGCATCCACCAAAATTTGTACTTGGCTAATGTATATAGATTTCATTTTAGATCTCATGGCTTTATGTCATTTTAAAAATTCAATGTTAGCTAACGAATCCTTAAAAAATTAGGTTCATCATCCATAAGCAATATCATGTGTCTCCCCTTTTCAATGTGTAGATCTAATCTATTGGGGACATCATGTCTTACTAGTGCATCACAAGTTGTGTAATTTTAAAACCTTTTTTGTACATCACATGTAACAACTCGATGTTCCTATTATATCTTAATATGAATTATTGTTTTTGAACTTCTCTATTAACTCCCACTAATTTCTTTAAGAATAAATTCTCTTTATAAGAATATAACATCTCTTAAGACAAACAATTTTTGCTTAAGAGGATGGTAAAGTTGATATCTAATACTCTCTTTTGATACCCCATAAACTTGTATTTATCTGACTTAAGTTAAGTCTTATCAAATATTGCATGCTCTAGATGAGCATCACATCTCTTAATCTTTAGATGTGATAACTTTGTGCTATTACTAGTCTATATTTCATATGGTGTGTTATTAATCAAATTGGATGGAATACTATTCAGAAGATAAGCAGCATTTTAAAGGGAAAATCCCCAAAAAGAGATATGAAGAATTGCATAACTCATCATAAATTATACGAAATATAATAAAGGATGATTTGTCCTCTTATAAACTCCATTATGTTGTAAAGTTCCAAGCGAAATCCATTATGAGAGAATCCTATTCTTTTTTTAAAAATGAAGGAACTTATTGACTAAGTAGTCACCACCTTAATCAGATTTAAGTTTCTTAATATTCTTACTATTTTATTTCTTAACTTCAATTATAAATTCTTTGAACTTTTTAAATGATTCAATCTTTTGTTTCATTAAATACACATAATGATATTTAAAATGATCATCCATGAATGTAATAAAATATAAGTACCCATCTCTAGTACGAGTAGACATTAGGCCATATACATCTGAATATATAAGCTTTAGTAATATACTTCCATGCTCTTCATTTCTTTTAAAGGGTAGTTTGGTCATCTTTCTTAATAAACAAGATTAGATTCATATAATTCATAATCAAAAGGATTTAAATATCTTTCTTTATGTAACTTTATGATTCTAGTTTCATTAATATGACCCAACCCACAATTCCATAAATAAGATAGATTTTGATTATTTAACTTTATCTTTTTATTATTTATAGTAAGGTCTTAAGATCTAATTCATACAAATTATTGATAAGGAATCCAGATCTATAACAAACATCATCTTTATAAAAAGAAAAAACTATATTCTTAATAATAAAGATTTATGCATTCAAATTTAAATAAGAAATGGAAATAATATTTCTAGTATTGATTGGAATATAGTGAAATTTTCTAGTTCTAGTATAAGGCCCAAAGTGAAACTACAAGTTCTTATAGCTAATGCAATAACCCTTGCTCCTTTGCTAACTCATAGGCTTACTTTGGCTTTTCTTTTTATTAACATCTTTATATTGTTACAAATATGAGAACCACATCTAC
Source organism: Erythroxylum urbanii (assembly GCA_027568935.1). Lineage (NCBI taxonomy): Eukaryota > Viridiplantae > Streptophyta > Magnoliopsida > Malpighiales > Erythroxylaceae > Erythroxylum > Erythroxylum urbanii. The sequence goes on from JAOQML010000197.1 coordinate 18,933,798, forward strand.
TATCTGATACCTAATAATGTTAAATAAAAGTAGAAATGTTGATCTCAGTTATAGATGTTCCTAAAGATGCAACTTCCTTAACCTTCTTATCCTTTAAGCTAGCAAGATAAGATTTATAATTCCCCTTCCAATGTCCATCACCCCCCAAAATATAAGTATATGCCATCATCATTTTTCTGCTTCTTGACACCACCTTTTCACTTTGCTACTTTAGCAAAAGCCTTCTATTTCTTGTTTTTATTCTTCTTAGAGCCATTTCCATTGTTTTTAGACGAATCTTCAATAAGAACATAAATGGGTTCCTTCTTAAGGCATCCCTCTTTAGTCTTGAGCATGTTCAGTAGTTCAAGTAATGACACACCCTTTTCACTCATATAGAAGTTTATAATAAAGTGTGTAAAGTTTAAAGTAAGAGACTGAAATACCAATCAATGCTTAACTCATGATCCATAATAATACCTACTTAGTCTAATTTTTCAATATAACTAATTATCTTTTGTACATATAACTCAATTGAAGATCCTTCTGCCATCTTGCATTGGTATAATGCTCTATAAGTCTCATAACTCTCTACCTTATTATCCACACCAAATAACTGCTTAAGATGTATAATTATAGCAAGAGTATCCATATTTTATGCTTCTTCTGAAGCTTAGAAGATATGCTAGCCAATATTACATATTTGGCTTATTCAAAATCATTAGTATGACATTAATATCTCTATTAGACTTTATTAGTTGCATCTGAATTGGGATTCGGTGGAATTGGAGTGTCAAGAATATAAATTTTCTTTTCTTGGTTGAGAACAATTCTCAAGCTATGAAACTAGTCAAAGAAATTAGGTTTGTTAAGCTTGTTAGCATCTAAGATGTTACTCCTCAGGGAAAAATTGCTACTAATTTTATCTATCAATTAAAAAGACATAAAAGAGTAAGTATTAGTTTGGGCAATATAACAACATAAAATAAGGACTTTAATAAATATTTGACTACTGGCACTATTTTAAACAAAATAATAACCCTTACTATTAAATCAAGAAATTATTAAATAATTTACTAATAATTTAGTATCTCATTCAAACTAAGTTGATCTTAAGCTCAAACTAACTAAATTTAAATTAGGTAGATAACAATTTTATTAATCATATCTTATATGACTCCCGTATCTGTTAAGTGACAACTCTTTTCCAAATATATCTATATATTATTGATTGTCTCTAAACTCATATGATTATAAGTGTGCTCATCTAAATCAAACAAGTTTAGTTAATCAATACCTATTAATTTAAGATAAAATATATTCAGGTTAAGCGAACTTTGAGTTTGCTCAATAAGGCTTATAAAAAACTAAACTTTAATTTTATTTTGAAATGATAGAGGTCAGTTACCATATTCTTAATGTATACTCAATATTTAATTGAGAGATTTAAATTTTTAAAAATTAAAGTCTTACTAAAATTAATATAATCTCATTATACTAATTAGATCTAACATAATCAAATTATGAAAGAAAACTCTTTAAAACTTTACTTGATTCTAATTATTGATTTGATTACTAGTTTAATTTAACAATTCAACTCTTAAAAAATAAAATAAATTCTAAAATATTTCTAATAAAAATTATCCCTTTTAAAATTAACTTTAAGATAATTGGAAAACAATTTTATAGATTTATTAGGAATTTAAACCAATTTAATCTTGATTAAACTGATTTATTCAAAATTAAAAGGTTAATATACATTAAAATAAAATAGAAAAAGGGGAATAGTGTATGCGCTAGACGTGTCAATCATCTATCCCTTGCGGTCTATGTGTCTCACATATGCCTTATCATTTTCTCCATTATTAGTATTTCTCCTCTTCGTTATTATTACCCTTTTGTTTTTGCTCATATTGCTTTCACTTGCTTCTTCCATCTCACTGCCACTAACAATAGCTCCATTATCATCCTAGAAAGCTTTATTGCCATTAGCTTAACCTTATGCAATTTCTCATCTTTACCAATAATGATTATCACTATTAACAATGTGTCTCACCAATGGAGATTATCATTGCAAGTGGAAGAACTGCCTTTAGCAGTGATGGGATAAGGCTTAACTACCAAGATTACATTAGACAAATCACCCAAGCAAAATCACATCAACTAGAAATTTAAAACTCACTAAAATAATCGTTCAATTTGATTTTCAGAAACTTCAATATTGTTTTTCCATAGACTTAATGTTAGGGGCATGCATTTATCATATTTTTAAGAAACAAAGCAAGGCTAGGTAGTTTTGATTTTAGAAACAACATAAAAAGGAGGTGCATATGATAGATTTTATAAAGGAATAACTAACTTCATAAACATAAAACAAAAGGGAGGCATATCCGTTTTTACAAAAGCAACAAAGAAACACAATTTTTCCAAAACATTCAAACAAAAGGAGGCGTGCGAATGATTTTTTAATTTCCAGACAATTAAAATAAAACTGAATTAATTATTCCCTAATCAATATTAGGTAAATCCATAAAAAAAAGTTTTAAGCCTTAAACTTATCAAATTAATAACAATCAAGCCACTTTAATCAAGTTAAATGATTAAAGGTGACTTTGATAACACAATTAAGAAACTATTTGTTATTAAATTGCTAGTACCACAGAAAAATAATTTTTACAATTTCTTGATTGGATCTTTTTAATTAAATAGCTTGAAAAATATGAATCATAAATAAAAGAGTTGAATCGTACATGATTTGAATTTTTACAAAATTTTCTTCTCAAACTGTTAATTATAAGTTGCTACATGTTCAGCTTCTAACAATATTTATAGAGCAGAGAAAAAGAACTCGAACAATTTGAGAGGAAAAGATACGAGTGCTACCTCCCTTATTCTTTCTTTTATTTATAAAAAGACACTAATGTTTCTTTTCTTATTAAAATTAAACTTCTAATAATAATTAAAATCTAACTCTGACACTAATTATAATTATAATTATAATTTTAATAAAATCAAATATCTTATATTCAAATCCTAAAGTTTTCATAACTAAATCCAAGTTAATTTAAATTGACTTTTTCTCTTTTTAACTTAACTTTGTGTTACCCATTACAATTATGATTCTAATTCATAAACTTTTGATTTATTCTTAATTCTTCAATTAAACAATTAATAATCATATATAAGCATTAAAATTTAACATGTCATAACCACTTAAATATTAAAAATGTTAAAAGTTTATCTGTGCATGGTTATGATATACGATTTAATCCTTTTGTCATCCAATGTTTCAATTAGATATATAATGTGAATTAGAGTCTATTATATTTAAATATAATCATATTCATTTTTACTAATTAGTAATTGATATTTGCAAAATACCTTTTCAACTTTCAATTCACTATGATCGGAGAATTTCTTCAAATTACTACTAATCAAGAACATAACATTGTCTAATTTATTTTGGAGTGACAAATATTTTATTAACTTAACTATCTTTTATATTCATACTATGTCCAAGAACTATTGATTTTTGTATCCCTCAAAGTTCTTTTGAAACAGGTCATCTCAACCACCATAACTATACAAATGTCCAGCCTTTAAAAATATCCACATAACAAGTTCAGTAAAAAGTGCTACCTCCATTAGAGCTGAAGTCTATTTATAATAAGTTTTAGATATTTTAGTAATTTAATTAATATTAAATTCTAATTTCGATTAAATTTTAATTATAATGAAAGACAATTCTAATTAAATAAAAATTATGCCTAAATAAGATCCAATATCTTATATTGATCCTTATTTATTAAATATCTCATATTTATTTATAAAGTTTCTCAAACTTTACAATCAAATCGAACTTGATTAAAATATCTTTGCTCTCTTCAACTTGTTCTTTATATGAGGCTCATTAGATTTCTAAATATGTTGGTAATGGATACAAGTTATAACCTTGAATTATATTTAGGATTAGATCAATTAAACCCTTTAATTTATCTTTAATTCTTTAATTAAATAATTTATATCCATAGATCAAGATTAGCATTTAGCATCACATCAATGACCATCAAAATATTTAGGAATGTTAAAGTGGTTTTGACTAACCTTTCCATGTATGCTTTTTTCATATAATTCAATCATTTCATCATAAAATATTTCAATTAGACATAGAATATACAATTAATGTTTGAGTCCAATCACATTATTTCTCCACCATTAGTTATTAATTCAATAAATGATGTTTGTAAACTATTTATAAAACTTTATTCTACCTTGGCTAAAGGTCTCCCGAATCAATACTAATAGAAAATAGCAGAATATTCCCCATAATTACTTTAGGATAATGAATCATATATTGATCACACAAATGCCTCCAAATAGTTCATGTATATCCAATGTCCATTGACTAAATTACCTATAACTAAAATAGGTCATAAATAGTATCAAAATATAGCAATCCCTATATAAGATAATTTTGATGACTTCAAGTCAAAATATCACTTATACAATCATCACAATTTGAATTTTCATAGACATATAAGTAACATTTCAAATGAATTTCTCATATGGGGGTTAGTTCAGTGAATTGATTCTCTAATAAATACCCACACATTTGTTTAAATATCTCTATACTTTAATCTATGAGATCGACTACTTTCTCCATATGGAAAAACAAAATATGTGCTAGTCTTTTTATATTTTATTAATATCCATTCTTAATAGAACAATGACTATAAATAATTTAGAGATAATAAATAAATATAATATGAATCTCATTATAATTTTATTTACAATGTGTAATTATCCTATGAACTTTATCATATACATGTAAATATGTAAAAGATAAAGAATGTCTTTAATTATTTTTTTACTAAACTACAACCAACCAATTGACTGTAGGATATAAAACAATAAACGGTCCACTAACAAAATTTAAAATATAAAAAAATTGTTACATTCGTGTTGACGTGCCATTTTGTTGATCAAATTTTATCCTCGTTAAATTTTTCATCCATTGAAAGTCTAATTTGAATATTTAAAAAAGTTATGGTTGAACTTGAACGCTCTAAAATAGTGGGATTGAAGTTTTATTCTAATGAAAACCTTAGAGTTGAAATTGCTTTTTTGGCCCCTCTAATAAACACTCATATTTTTGTTTAAATATTTCTTTACTTCAATTTATGAGATTAATTGCTTCTTTTATAAGAAAAAAACATATTATGTACAACTTTTATTGTTTCATCAATATTCAATCATGATGAATAATAACTAAGAACCTTTTAATAGTAATAAATAAATATAAATTGGATATCATAATTTCAATGTCATAGTATTAAAATATAAAATATAATTAATAAATAAATAAAGATAAGAGTTCCTTTATTAATTAAAAAATAAAATCACAATTTAAATTGTATTCCTAAAATATATTTTGGAAAAGAGATCCTTGTGTCAAATCTCACACATGTAGGGGCATTTCCTAATGTTGTGACTGATCACAAATATTTAGGAAATTCTTAACAGTTAGACAGCGTCTAAAATGATGTTCACGTTGAGCCAAGTGAATAATATTAGCTTATTTTACGTATAGAATTAACTCCTCCTCACAGCTATTCTAGTTAAAAATACACATACAGTTTTGAAGTCTAATCACTGCAGTGTCATCGACTTAATTAATCTATTATTAGATAGAGACGTAAAAATAATATGAAAACATTAAAGTTTCATAGTTAATAATTCTTAAGTGATTATACACATTGGGATGGTAGACTTGCATCTCCATGCCTTTTCTATGTTCCCGGTTTCCCAATGAACTATGTATGTATAACCCGGCACTCCTATTACGTAAAATGAGGTTTAAAACAATCATCATCATCAATTCAATTCTCATGGAGCATTAACATGTTTGCGACTGCCACACATTGCTGAACTGTCAGGTTCGTAGTTTATGTATCGACTAGGAGCAGAAGTGCGACGAAACCCTTTTGGCAAGCAATTCTCAGCATCTCTACCATGAAACCAACCTCGTTTATGACCTGTTTCAGGCTTCAAGGTCGTGTAATTTGGGTACTCCGACTCCAATGGCCTTGTAGCCGCCACACCCATAGCTTTGGCCTTGAAACCCGTCATCATTGCAGGTGGAGACAAAAGAAGAAGACAAAACACAACCATGAAACTAAGACAGTTAGACATATCTGAACTTGAATTTTCCCCTTTTCCCTTCTATAGCCTGCAAAGTGTTGGGGCTTTAAAGGCCTTGTATATATAGGATACAAGAGGAAAAGCTTTAACAAAGTTTAGCTCGTGAAGAAAATGAAGATATAGATATGGCCAGCTCATAGCTGGCGAAACAAATGCTGAGTCCAGTCTTCGGTACTGCAACTTTGTGTGGGGAGTCGGGCAATTGAAGCACTTTTTTCCAGATTGCCCGTGCTCTTCATTACTGCTTTCCTGAGTTTCTTATGACAAAAAGTCAAATTCTATAGACTATTTATTTTGAACCTTCTCATTATCTTATTATAGATTCCTTTGGGTCATTAGTCTTGAGATGGATGCTAATTTGGAGAACTATGGAAAAATATCCCAAATCATACTATTATAGAAATACAAAAAGACGCTTAATTGATAAGATTTTGGTTCAGGGTTATTTTTAATTGGTATATCCAGATTATATGGGTTATGCCATTGTCTTATGAGAAAAGTTACCCTTTAAGAAGTTTTGAAGTAATTAACTAGAATGTTAAGATAATTAACTTTTGCCACTTAATAAATGTTTAATACTGGTAAAGCCAAAACGATGATTGACAAACTAGGAGAATTTAAAGTGGGAGTCCACATCAATGAAGTGAGTAAATGCGAAAAGGTATCCTGTGAGCAGATGGAAGTTATTTATTGGCCCACCTCAGAGTAGTAAGTCACCTATATTGCCAATTTGTTAGGTTCGATGCTTGATGATGCGTCAAACTCGATTAGCTGTCCCCCCTTGGACATTTAAGTTCACCAACGTGCAAGGTCTAAACGACCCTGGTTAGTAAATGTCAGATAACAGGTATTGCTACTTTTGTTTTTTTTGGACAAAGCAAGTGCTTCTTTTAATTCATGATAGACAGATATCAGTTAATCAAGTTGGACAAAATCTTGGAAAGTTAGTGAATGACTTCCAGGACATATCATTATGATGAAACAATTTAATGAGGCACGAAACAATGTAATGGGAGGAGTGTTGGCAATTGGCCATGCAAGTACGAGAAGCCAGTTTGTGGAATTAAGTTCTTGCTTATGGAGAATCTGAATAAATAGATGAATAATTCTAAAGTTTCTTATAACTAGCATAATGTGTCATTGTTAGCACAAAAGGGTTTTCAAGAGGAATTCAAAATTTCATTACCAATCTATGACGAGAATGCAGAATAGGGCATCTAAGAGGCTATTTCTCAAACTTCTGAGTTCAGTGAGGATGTACCAGGTGAGCCTAATACTGAAATCTCTAGCAATATAGACAAGGATAAAGCTGCATTGAAAGCTGTTGATCAGGGGGAATCAACAAAATCTAGATGAAGATTTTTGCTAAGAAAAAGGTAAGAAAAGCATCAAAGAGGAAATTTCTTAATATGACAGTCCTCATTTGGAATACTAGAGTACTTAATGACCCTCTCAAAAGGGCTATGGTAAAGGAGGTAGCCAGTAAGCTTATTTTATGGGTCTTTTTGAAACCAAAATTAGGAAACCTCATTGATATAATTGTTTGAATTTCTTAGGTGCTCAATGGAAGTCTTTCTCTAACCATCAATACTACCATAATGGGAGAATCATTTGCTTTTACCATTAGGATATGATGGAAACTCAAAAGATTGAAGAAAGTGACTAATATATCCATCTTAGTTATCGCTTGAGAGGTTAGTCCACTAAATTTGATCTTATTTTAATCTATGAGACTAACTTTAGCTTTCAGAGAAGCAAATTATGAGTTGATTTGAGTAAACTTTAAACCACCATTTTAAACCCTTGGCTAGTAGCTGGGGATTTCAATTGTACTCTAAAATCAAAGGAGGTGGAAGGGGGAAATTTTTCACACTAAGAGACACTAAAGAGCTCACAAACCTTCTAAGTTGTGTGGATTTGATGGATCTAAGCTCAACTGGTTAGCTCTACACATGGTCCAACATGCAACAAGGTAGCCTACATATTAGGAAAAAACTTGATAGGACTCTAATGAACACAACATGGGTACAACAATTTCCGCAATTCTACGTACATTTGGAGAAAATATGTTCTCTGATTATTCCTATTTGTTGATTCAATATTTATTAGAATCTATGCACTTTGGTGCTCCATATAGAATTTTCAATGGAGTTACACAAATGGAGGGCTTCTTGGAATTAATTGGCAAATGTTGGAGACAAGAAGTGAACGGGTGTAAAGCATATCAACTCATACAGAAACTAAAAATTGTCAAAGCTACTCTACTCTCAAAGGATTCACGCATCAAAACTCTCATAACCTTACTATGCTTAAGGAGAAGCTGTAACTAGCCCAAGAAAATTGTTGCAACTCACCTCATGACTTAGATTTGAGATGCACAGAGATGAAATTGCTTATCAAATATCAAGAGGTTCTGAACCTTCACAACTCGATCCTCAAGCAAAAAACAATACTTAATTGGTTGAAGGATGGGGACTTGAATATAAAATTCTTCCACTCTACACTACCTTCCAACCGAAACAAGAATAACATAGTAGAAGTACATGACAATAGGGGTAACATGTATTCAAATCAAGAAAACCTTCTTGAGCTAGCAAGGAGTTTTTTTGTTCAGCTAATAGGATCGGAGCATAATGAGCTACCAACCTACAACATGATAAGAATTGTGGAAGGTTCAATTCGATAGGAGTTAAAGGATTTGCTGGTATTACCTTTTTCAAAAGAGGAAGTAAGGAGAACAATATTCAGCTTACAACCCTCCAAAGTGCCAAGACCTGATGGATTTTTATCTTGGTTCTTTCAGCATACCTGAAATACTACAGGTGTTTACATCAATTATATTGGAGTTCTTCGTTTGTTCAAAGATGCTCCAAGAAATAAACCACATATATATCATTTTAGTGCCAAAGAAGCCTCATCCTTTGAGCATGGTGGACTTTAAACCAATTTTATGCTGTAACACTATTTATAAAGTCATCGCCTAGTTGGAAGACTAAAGAATGCGCCTAAGGAACTTATAGATGCCTTTCAAGGAGCCTTCATTCAGAACAAGAATATAGGTGACAACGTTATGCTCCTTTAAGAGATATTGAAAGATTATAGATCCGAGAGGAGAATATGTAGTTGTTTATTGAAAATTGACTTTATTTGATATAGTCAATTAGAATTTTATACATCCTTGCTTAGAAGCTATGGATTTGCCTAATTAGTATGTTAAGAGAATTATGGCCAGGGTCAAATCAACATATCTTAGTGTGCTTGTTAATAGAATTCCATCAAAACCTCTAAAAAATGCACGGGAAATATGACAAGGGGATTCCCTATCCCTTTATCTCTTCATTATGGTAATGGAGGGACTTTCTCAACTACTAAACAAGTTCACTTCGTCCAATGGAAATTTCAAATTCCACTACAGATGCTTACAACATAAGCTAACTTATTTGATTTTTACAGATAATCTCATGCTTCTTTGTGGCACAGACAATTACTCGATCAATAAATTTCATGCTTCAATCTCTGAATATTTTTTTGAACTAATCTGGCTTAAAAATCAACTTAGATAAAAGTAACTTGTATGTGTCTTCGGATGTGCAAAATAAGGAAGAGCTTAGTAAAACCACAGGATTGCTCATTCAACCCCCATTATTCAAATACCTCATAGTTCCTATCCCCACCTCAAGGCCTAAATATTTAGATCTTATTCCTCTCCTGAAAAAGATAAAATATAGAGTGAATATATGGCAAAATGGATTTCTATCTTACGCAGCCCGACTCACCCTTATCATTTCCATTCTTAGCAGTTTACATATACATTGGTCAAATCATGTTGCTTTGCCGAAGAAGGTTCCTAAAGAGACTGATAGAATTGTGAAAGCTTTTCTATAGAGTGGGAATAGTGAAAATTTCAAAAAACACAAAGGTTAAATTGAGTGAGATAATTATTTCCAAGAAATATGGCAGTTGGGCATAATTTCTATTTCAACTACACAAAATTTATTGTTAAGTAAGAGAGTTTAAAGGCTACTTATTGGCAAAGAAGCTCTCTGGACCAAATGGGTCCACGAATATCAACTTAGCAACCAAAATTTTTGACAAACAGTTGTGACTACTCAATATTTATGGATCTTCAATCAATACCTTAATTTTCGAAATCTGCTTTATCCATACATTAAACATAAGGTAGGAAATGGATAAAACATTTGGGTATGGTTTGACAATTGAATGGATGCAAGCATTTTATTCACAGATCTGAAATTTCTCAGCTGAGAAATAGACTATCTTTTGACTCTAAAGTCTCCTCTCCAATCTAAGGAGGAAACTGGTGTGGAAACTTCAGGGTTTCATGGCTTTGAATGAATTTTTATCCCAATTGAATGCTAGAAGTACCAAGGATGCTATCTACTGGATACCCAACCCCTAATGATTTTTCTCTAATGAAACCTGTTGCAGACTTTGTACTAGTAATTAAGCAGTAGTGTCGTGTATTATCTCCTTTGGGAGAATCCTCTAAAACCAAAAGCCTAAAAAATGACTTAGTTTGCGATTAAAAACAAGCTTCGAACCAAATCTAGATGGTTTGCACTTAGAGAGTCCACTTATGTCCTATGCAAGATAGCAGAAGAAAATTGAGACCATTTGTTCTTCTTTTGTAGCTATTGCAAAACTATTTGGAGACGAATCCAAGTTATGTTGGATGTTGCAACATAAACATATGACTGGGATACAACTTTGAATAGGTTTATTAATCCATCCAGTCCAGGGAAAGAGAATGACTTCCTAAACAAAGTTGCTTCCTCCATTATCATCTATACAATTTGGAAAGAGTGAAACTGTAGAATTTATAAGCAAGCCGAAGAAGATAACCACTTGCTTCCTAATAAAATGTTATATTGGATAAGGTTTGTTTTAATTGCTAAAAAGTTGACAAACTTCTCTCTACTAGAATGAAGAGTATATGGAATCAATGATCAACATGTTGCACCTCCATATCAACTAAACTGCTTTGTTTAACTCATTCAATTATTATGTAATGTAATTCCTTTTGTTTTTGTAAAAAGCTAGGATGCTTACAACTTGACAAACATTGTAACGTGGTTCTAGCTTTAACTATTATTAATAAGCATTCACTCATTTTCCAAAAGCAAATAAGGGAGTATAATTCTATAAATGCTTTTAGTCACAAGCTTTCATATTAAAATATCTTATATTTGTACTTATAAATTAAAAAAAGGTATTTTTCATCAGATTTAGAAATTTAAGGATTTAAAATTTTGAGTATTTAAATCAAATCATAGCTCTTACTTACGTAGATTTCATGTACATTTATTGATATAAATAAAGAAAACACTTCTAATTCATAATTTTTGTTCAAATCATAGGTATTGTAATTCAAAACAATTTTAAATTAAATAATAAATCTTTATTTTTTAATATATATTTATTAACTTAATATTTTAATTATTAACATAATTATGATATTAATTTTAAGATTATTCATTTTAATTTAGTAATTTAAGATTCTCAATGCATATATATTGATGCTCCCATATTTTCCTTTCAAAAAGTTTTATCAAGACTATGGAAAGGATGATAAAGCACTTTTTATGGGGAAATAGGTGGACGAGTTGCAAAAGTAAGTTGGAAAGTATACAGAAAAAAAGAAGAAGAGTGGTATATTGAGATTGGAAGCTATAAATAACAACAATAAAATGTTAATGCTAAAGATGATATGGAGAATCCTAATGGACAAGGAATCATTGTGGATTAAGTGGTTATACATCTATATAATTAAGGGAAATGGCCTCTAGGGTATGATTTCAAAAGCGTCACATTCTTGGTTCCTTTAACCAACTGCCAAAGTTAAGAAGCTTACTATAAGCAAATGTATCCTGTAAAGGAGGGAAATGAGACAAGGCCTTTTTATAGTTTGATAATTGAAATGGGCAACATGCAATGACAACTCTCTACAATTTTCCTCAAAAAACCAAAGCGCAAGTTCTCTTGGAAAATGTAAACTGGGCAATAATTCCAAAAGTGCTAAGGAATAGGATGATAATCTAGCCTTCAAATCCAAAAAATGAGGATATCTATTATTGACATAACATACCTGTGGTTGACTTAACAAATAGGAAAACCAAGGAACTAATCCAAGGGATTGGATCTAAGGTAGAATGGAGCAAAACGATCTAGAATAGCAGTGTTAGGCCAAGTGCCAGTTTTTTGTTATAGTTATCAATGTTGAACAAGCTCAGCATAATGAATAGACTGAGATATCTATCCTTACCTAAAACTTATGTTTTATGTAAGTTAGAGGATGACACTAAAGACTATTTATTCTTCCATTATAGAATCTCTAAGCAAATTATGAAAAACAAGGAACTATGACATTAGGATATCGACTTTACTAGATTAGTTGACATTATTCAATGGATACAGGTGAATCCAACACCAAAGGAAGATCAGAAGGCTTATTTGGTGGCAATAACTACCTTCTTTCAAGAGATATTGAAAGTAAGAAACTCTAGAAGATTCATAGGCAAGGAGAAGTTAAACACAATAATAGCCTCAACATTAGCAAGTATAAGAGAGCAATTTGTTATCAACCAATTTGCAAGGACATGTAATAGCTCACTGGTGTCTTCATGGAGAATATAGAAACTTTATTTTCTAAGCTCAATGTAATTTCATTCTTATAGTAGTTTAGTAATTTGAAGTGTAGAATGCGGAGAGCAGTGATTGATAGTTTGGAGATGTACTTTTCAAAGTGCAATCTTTTTGTAACTTTCTTTCATTGTTCGTAATATATTTGCAAAATTTTACTTATTAAAAAAAAGGAGAGTTTGTGTCTCATTTTCAATATTTAGATCAGATAATATTGTTAGCCCCTTAATTAATTGCCTTAAAAATCTCTATTATCTATATCCTAAGAATGTCATCACTCCTTTCACCAATCCCTCCATCAAAATGTCTTGTTGTCAATGATCACTTAGAGGATGTCAATGCTCCTTCTATCGGCCTAGTAGCCTCTTGCCATTGTGGAACCATATGCATATCCAAAAGATCTTTGAATAGTTCTTGTAAATTTAAGAATATATCCCACTTTCATCGTTAAGTTATTTTGACATTAGCATTCCAATATAAAGTCAATTTCCAGTTAAAGAAGTTGAAAGAATAGCATTGTTATGTTTAGATTGCATGAAGTTCAAATGTCTTATCCCCTCCCCTCTCATTCCTTTTTGTGCTTCTTTACCTAAGAACGTGTTGAGTTGAGGCTCGTGAGATGTTCTTCTACATATTCAAACTTCAGACCCTAAGCATAAGAGAATCTCATGATAACGATAAGAAACTTAGAATAAATATGTCGTTAACATGGTTGGTTGATGTCAGACTAAGTTTATCACACAGAACTCTTAATAGCAGGTATTACAAGCTCAACCTAGGACGGTGATTATCAAATGCACTTCACGGGCTTGTTAGTATAAACGGAAAGGCCCGCAGACTTTAAATAAATGAGTCGTTATTTTTATGTATATCAATTGTGGTTGATAATGAGTCAAATTTAAGGAGATTCTACGTCATATGAGTATTTTACTGCGTTATTATTTTATATAACAGAAAGAAAATCAAGAGGTAATATTAACTATCAATTTAGTACTCAATTCTCATTCTACCATATTAAATCTTAAAATCGAGGGAATATTTATCAAATATTTACAAGTTTTAAGTATTAAAATATCAAATTAATTAACAAGCATCACTGTTTAATAATCAACAAGATGGAATTACTGACTATAAATCTTAAGAAAAAAATTTTAAGCTAGCAAATATAAACTTTGATCGACTAAAAGTAGCAATCTCTGGAGATATAAAATCAATTCAAATTGTTCAATTTATGAAGTTAAACAATCAAGAGCAAGTAAACTAAAGGATAGCTTCAAACGAGTAAAATATGTTCTTTATTGTTCAAAGTTTGTAAGGATGGTATTTTGTTCTGCGAAACCACTTCAAACCATAAATAATAATCATTTCAAGTCTTAGTCATCATTAAATATGGAAATAAAACAAATAAATCAAAAGAAGAGGGCAATCTATGTAATTGCTTTCAATCTCTAATCTTAATTATATGACCCTTTGAACATGTGCAATTTTCTAGACATACATGATCACTACTTTTTAAATGTTGAACTCCAACATTAGGAGCCCCTATCTCCCGTGCCTTCGGGATTGGTGGAGAATGTAAATCGCGGGATGTGCCTTAACTGACCAGGGACTTGGGCTTACCCACTGATCTCACCATACAAGGGGCCTTAATCTTAAAAGTTGCCCCCAAAATTCGAACCCCCACCCTGCAGGTCGCCAGCATGGCAGGCACCACACCACCCAAGCCTTTGCCAATTGAGCTATGTCCCGGGAGCATGATGACTAGTTTCTAAGTTTTCTTCGCTGTTGTCTTACGAGTTTAGGCTCGATAGAGTGGGATTTGTCTCAATTGAGTTTATATTTTTATTGTGACCCAAATACTATACTATTATTTTCTCTATAAGAAAATCCAACTTGAAGTAGGATATCCCAACTTGTTATTGCGATCAACACTCAAAGCCATTAAAAGAAACAATTTAACCTTTATTTCTAAGTAAAAACACAACTGTACAGGCTCTAATATGTTATTCTTAAATGAATCTCAGTTTTTTCATCCTTTCTTGAGCTTCTACCTCAAAATTTGACAAATTCTATACAAACCTCTATTAGATAAGGATTTCATATCTTGTCAAGTCTATCACTTAAAAACCGATTTCTGAGCTTGTCAAGTCTATCACTTAAAACCCATCTTTAATCACTTTTAGATCTCAAATACATCTTGTTTAAGCTCTCTTCCAATCATGCGTACACATCCAAAAAGCTTATCAAAATATTCATATAATTAGCTACTTTTGATTGGTCGGACTTGGTTGGGGCGTTGATTAAGTTGGTGCTGGTCCCTTGACATAAAGGAATCTGGACATTGTATTTGCTCGTTTCTTTCAGAGTCTATGTGATGAAAAGGCTTGTCCAACGACATCACTTGTTTCTGTACCAAGGATATAGAGACAAAAGAACCAGAATACAAATTTTGAGACTTGAAGCCTTCAGCCATGGGACTGGACACATTTGTTAAAACAGACAAATGAGTAACAACCTAAGCTACTATCAGTTGCTTTCAATGATTTAAGCTAAACCAGAATTCCAGTACCAAAAGTGTAGGAACTGGAGATGAGCAGATGGGGATAATATATAAACAATCAAATTGGAAGTAAACAAATATGACATAACTGTAGACATACAAGACGAGCTTTGGTCAACGTGAAGATCATTTGCAAATTGAAGTAGCAAATACACAAATACCTTCTGAAATCCATTACGATTAAAGAAAAAATGACTAGCTGCAAAGGTTCATACTTTGAACAAATACATGCGAACAGAAAGAAAGCTAATGCTATGCAACTTTTGCGCCAAGTAATTGCCATGGACTTTGATTTGATATTTTTAGATCATATCAAATTCTGAAGTCGATCACATAAATAGAAGAAAGAAAATGAACTACTGCTCAAGTAAGTCACTAAATTTGAAAATCAAACCATAATTGATAGCATAAACGTTGTCAACCAAAATGATGTTCCGAATTTTCCAAATAAAGGAGATTGAGGTTCTACTACAAATATGAAATTAACAAAAATAAGACATGGACTTAGAAAAGTGATGTCCCCTTGCCCTTCTTGTCTCCACCAATCTCAAAATGCTTGCACCTCTGCATAAACCATAGAAAGAATCAACAAGCAATAGGAACACTACAAGATAAAGCAGGGTAACTGAAGACTTAATAAACCTTAATAGGATGTTGAGACACATGCTTGCAGCTCTGGCATTGCAACCTCAACACAATCTTCTTTGTAGTTTTGGCCTGTCGAGAAAAAATAATCAACAACACATCACAGGATAATGATGGTATGTGCCATCATTGATAAAAAAAACCAGCACAATGATTGGATTACATTTATTTATTACCTTCTTGTGGAAAACGGGTTTGGTTTGTCCACCATAACCTGATTGTTTGCGATCGTAACGCCGCTTACCTTGAGCAGCGAGGCTGTCCTTGCCCTTTTTGTACTGGGTCACCTTGTGTAAGGTGTGCTTCCCGCATTCCTTGCTCTTGCAGTATGTTTTCTTCGTTTTTGGAACGTTCACCTGCAATTGTGAACATGTTTAACGAAAAAAAAAAAGGAAATTACAGATAAAAGCGGATTGCTCATAATTCGAGATTCCATAATTTTCAACATCCGACCATGTTCTTCATATTACAGAAATGTATAAAGAAACTAACCATTTCGTACTCTGATGCTGTGATTGAACCTGAAATCGGCGGCTGAACAGAGACAAAGCGCTCAAACTTTAAACCCTAGTTAAGAAAGGGGGTAAACACCGTCGTATCAATGTCTCAAACCTTATCCCGTGGGCTTAAAATGACCCATTAGATCAATTGGGTCTGGATTTCTGGCGGCTAAGACCCACGGTAATAATATATTAGACTTCGATTAAAGAACATATTATTTCTGTAGAATTGTATAAAATCTCAGTACCCAACTATGTGAGTTTATAGATTGACACCATAGTTTCATTTTTATCGCTTATTTTTCCTTAGTTTCTACAATGCCTTTACTACCCTTTCTATGTACCACCAGTGTCTAATTCTCAATACATCTAATTGCTTGTTCGGTCAGAATCCTGAAAGACTTGGTGTATGATTTTTGTTCCAAATATATTAATTTTGATTAATCCTCACTTAGATCTTAAATATTACTTAAAATAACTAG
>JAOQML010000197.1:18954940-18972865 GCA_027568935.1 Erythroxylum urbanii
AATCTAAGAAATAAACTCCTCCACCCATAGACATTCTAATTAAATCCTAACCAAAACAAATTAATCAAACTCAACCTTAAAAATAAACTGAACATATGCTTATTTAGTAAAAAAAAGAATCGGGGCCCAACATTAACTGTCTTTATAAATGACCTACCTAACAAAATCGAATATGAATGTTCAGCACTATCTTCATCCATTTTCAAGATGTACAAATCCACTGAAACTACCAAACCATTAATTTGGACTAAAATATCATCAATAACTCCAATAGGATGCACATACAAGCGATTAGCTAGTTGAATAATCATATTAGTTTCTTGCAAAGAATTAAGATTTAAAGCTTGGTAAATTAAGTATGGCATGACATTAATAGATGCACCTAAGTCTAACACCGTACGCTCAATTTTCTTATTACCAATAGCATACAAAATTGTAAACATACCTGAATCTTTGCATTTTGTTAGTAATTTCCTATTTATCACAGCTGATACATTTTTACACAAAATTATTTTCTCCTTGTCCTTCGACTTCCTTTTGTTTATCCGTAGTTCTTTAAAACTTTTTGCATATTTCAGGACTTTCTTGATGGCTTCTAGAAGTGTTATTTTGATTTCCACCTTTTAAAAGGCTTCTAGGATCTCTCTTTCATATTCCTCTTTTTTTGGTCTAGCCAACCTATTAGGAAAAGGAGGTACACGTGCATTAATTGATATCAATGAAAACAAGTATTTTTTTTTACCTTTATTGATTATTGAGTTGGAAGTTCTTCTTTCTTTTCTCCATCATCGTGCTTTTCTACCTCCATTGGTAAAAAAAGATCCAGATTGAATTTCCTCACCAATTCTTAAAGTCATTGTACTCACATTCTCTTTAGGATTCACCACCGTTTGAGAAAGTAATTTTCTTGATGCTCGCCCTTCCAATTTACTTACAAAGGTGGCTAATTAGGTGATATGATTTCCTAATTTTTAAAGGCTTGTTCTTTTTTCTTGTTGAAATCGTTGAGTATTAGTAGCAAGTGCTTTGACAATTTCATCCAAAGACATATATGAATTTGAAGATTAAGGTTAAGCATATATAAGGTCTTGAGGTCATTTAAAGTTGTTAAATTGATATCATTGTTGCCCTCCTTGATTTCCATAGCTTAAGTTAGGATGATCCCTCCATCTTGGATTATAGGGATTAGACAAAGGGTCATATTGTCGTTGAGGTTGGCCAAGAAATCCCTTTATTGCATTAGGTTCTTACAGGGAGTCTTATTGTAATATGGGGCACATGCCTATAGGATGTCTAGAGAATGAGCATATTCTGCACAATCTTGCCAATTTCAATTGTCCTACAGCCATTTGATGAATTAGAGCAGTTAAATATGAAATTTTATCCACAAGGTGCATGTTAATTACCTCATTCACTCACTTAACAACTCCATCCATCCTTGTCCCAAACTGTCGAAAACTTTCAACTATAATCGATATCAATTATCTGGCCACCTCAAGTATTTTACTTATCAAATATCCTTCACTAGTTACTTCAACCATACTCTAATCTATTAATAATAGTGAAATAAATCACTGGTTATAGAAATCATGTATAATATGTAAAATACACAAGGAGGTTGAATTGTGTTAAATTGTCTAATACAGCAATCTTTAAAAAACTTCTTGCTTTTCTTGAAAGATTTAGATGATTACAAAACTACGCACTTATTTTGTTTGAGTAATGCAATAGCGGAAATAGTATCTATTCTTATAACAACAAGAAATTAAAGAGATAAGGGTTAGAGAATAGGACACCATGATTTATACTAGTTCACCCTTAACCTTTGGGCTACGTCCAATCCTCAGAGTTTATTTAAGATTTCACTATCTCTTGCAACTTTACAAGTATTATTTCTCACTTTCAGAGCCTCTTCAGGTCTCTTTCACAAAGTATTCTTTATCTGCTATCTTAGCCTCTTTAGGCTCTAGCCTTCCCTTTCACTTGAAAAGATATTGTTTGAGTTTTCTAAAGTCACGTTACAGGTGTTCTTGATCTCTCTTCTTCCTTCTTTTCACTCAGGATATTTTTACAGTATACTCACTTAATCACAGAATTATTTCGTGTATGTAAGGAGTTGAGAGTTGAGAGTTGAAAGTTGAAAGTTGTTTTGTCTATAACTACAACTAATATTTATAGTCTAATTCTCTAATGGTCTTTTTGAGAAAATTGCTTGTAAAATCTTCAGAGATCAGTTATTAGTTGATTCCTGTAACTAACTCCAACTAACTAAGTAACTGACGTTGTAGATTATTCTTCAATTATATCATCTTGATTTGATTTGTATGCTTCGTCTTATGACTTCGCTTCATCTTATGACTTCGCTTCGTCTTATGTCTTTGCTTCGTCTTATGTCTTCGTCTTAGACATGTGACTTTGTTTTAAACATGTGATGTCGTCTTGTCTGTCTTACACTTTGTCTTAGTCAGCTCTTAAATATCATCTTGATTTGATGATTTGTGCTATTTACATTTATCTGCGCACTTAATAAACATCAAAATAGTTCATACACTTCTTTTATTATTATTATTTGACTTTCATCAAAATCAATAGAAGAAGTGAAGTCTTCTTGACTTAACAAATAGTCCTTCATAAAAGTATTGAATCCAAAGTTGGTAAGGTATTTACTGACATGGGCAACTAGCATATAAATCCTTAAACCTTTCCCAATATTCATATAATTTATCTCCAGTAATTTGTCTTATCCCACATATCTCCTTTTTGATATTAGCTGCTTATGATGTAGGAAAGAACTTCTCCATAAACATTTTTGTCATCTTATTCCATGTCGTCACTGAACCAGGAGTAGATAATATAAGGAATCCTTTACCTTATCTTTCAATAAGAACAGAAAGGCCCTGAGGTTAATTTGTTCTTCCATCATCCCATGTGGCTTCATTCTGGAGCAGAAAACATGAAATTCCTTTAGGTGTTGTGGATCTTCACCTGCAAAACCACAAAAAATAGGGAGTAGGTAAATCAAACTAGATTTCAATTCAAAATCTATTTCAACATCTAGAAATTGTATGCATAAGGGTTATTGATTCAAATTTGGTGCCGCTAAATCCCTTTCTAGTATTAAAAATTGCCATCTTTCTTCCACTTCTTGAAAATTAGAGTCTTCTCTAATTGTTAAATCTATTTCAACTTTCACTTTTGAAGGTGAATGATTGCTTTCTTACTTAGTCTCTTTTCTTAAATGATGCATTGTCTTCTTAATTTCTGAGTTATATTATACTTTACCTATATGAGAAACAGACATACAAGATAAGAGTTTAGTAGTAATTATAAAATAACATAAAGAAACCGAGATTCATATATAACCCTAAAAATTTTGTTTATCATCAGTTAAATATGCAAATTCATATATAACCTATTTGCCAAACTTACCATTAATTGACTAGGTTTGACAACATTCCATATCAATTAAATGATAGCAATACGCTTAGTGAAAAAGAATAAACCCTAAATTAAATAATTGAGATAACTGAATTATTCAACTTAGTTTTCTTGTTTATCATAAGTTAAATATGCATATTCATAATAACATATTTTCTACTTGTACTAGTCCTTCATAAAAATTACGAATCATTGAACTTATGGATAACGATAGAATAATCAACATTAAATTAATTTTTCATAGTAATCAATATTAATCATTCATTAAATATAAGAACTCAAAACAAAAAAAATACTTGAATTAAAACATGAATGAAAGTTTAGAACAAAGCCTCACAAGGTTACAACTGATTTACCAATCTCCGTGAATCAGAATAATTGAGTTTAGCCACACATGATTTTTGCTCCAATACTAAATATAGAAGAAAGATGAAGAATTGAGAGAAAAATCAGAAGAAGAACAATTGATTCATTTTGGATAGGTGGGGAATGTCCCTTTTATAGTGTTTTCCTACTCTAAACCTAATCTTATCCTATCTTGCAACGATGCCTATCTAAAACAAATCCCAATTCCTTCGTGACTGGGATAGAAAAATGTTTCTTATTTAAACTTCAACTCTTCATGTAAATCAGGGATTAGGCTTTATCGTCTCTTATCAATTGCAATCATTTTTTCACTTTATCCAAAACTCGTGATTGTCACCAATAATGTCCCAATTTAATGCAACCTTCACTTTTCATCTCCTAAAATAAAACAAACATTAATTTTCCAATGTAAGCAGCAAAATAAATCCAAAATGAAGGAGATAATGTCAGTTAATATATTAAAATAACATCTTATCAAATAAGCCAGTGGGTCTTTTTTGACTTGATTGTGGCTTTTAGTGGCTACTAGAAAAACACGATATTGAAAGCAATAAAGGTTAGCTAGTGATGGCAATTGTGATGGAGGCATTTAGGAACCTTAGTAACCGATGGTAGGACCTCCAAGATAGGAGATTGTTGGCAGTGTACTAGAAGCATGGTGGTTCCATGGCGAAATAGGTGTGCAACAACTAGTTGGAGCACTTGAGACTTGTGAAGACTTGACAGTAGGTGGCAGAACATGCTGATGAGGAGCTACTCACTAGCAGCATGGATAACTAGCGACGTCATGCTACAATGACAGTGGTTGCATCTGGAGATAAATTGTGGGCTGTCCTTCGACGATTTCTGAAGGTGGCAGTGACGACAGGAGATTGCAGCTACGGGTTTTTAAAAAAAAAATTTGATGTTAAGGTTTCTCAACTTGAGGAAGAGAGCTGTTTTGAAGCAAGTTTATGATTTAGGGTGTTTGGCAATATGACTAACATAAGAAGTGTTTGGACACAAGAAATACTTATTCTATGTTAAGAATAAGGTATTCTTAATATAGCATATGACTTGTTTGGCAACAAGGTTATTGTAACCTTAAGTTAGAACAAGTTTGTTTGAGTAAAAGTTTAAGTATGACTAAAACTTGAAAAGAAATAATATAAATAAGGAATAATGTATTCTTAATTTAGTTAAATTCCAAACATGATTTTAAAATTAATATTCAATTCCAAAATTAAGGTAATTATTTTTCTTAATATGATTAAGATTGATAATTTATTAATTCCTTATTTAACTTTAGAATTTTTTTAAATTAGAGTTAATTAGTTTCAATTAATTAAATTGAAATTCATTAATTAATCAAGTTAGACTTGATTGTAAATTTTGAGAAACTTTATGATTAAATATAAGATATTTAATAAATAAGGATCAATATGAGATATTGAATCTTATTTGAGTTTAATTGATATTTAGTTAGAATTATTTTTAAACAACAACAATAACAACACCCAGTATGATAGAGTTTAATTGAAATTAGAATTTAATTTCAATTAAATTACTAAAATGTCCATAACTTATTATAAATAGGCTTAAGTTCTAATGGAGTTGGCACTTCTTGCTTAACCCACTGTAAGGGTTATAAAGTGCGAGTTAAATCCCACGAAAGCAATGAATACTAGTAATTATTGTTATCCTATTATCTGGTCTACAAATTTGAATTTGGTTTTAATAAAGAAAATAAAACTTAAATAATTAAAATAAATAAGGAACAATATTGAGCAGAGAACAAAGAAAATCACTTAAAAAACAATCAATATTAAGAATTAGTGCCTAGGTAATGAATCCCCCTAAAACTATTAGAAAATTAACCTTTTATTATGCAATTGTTTTATTGACTATTAGATTGTGGAAATTCAAATTGTATGCTAATAACTCACTTGAGACTACTAACAACTAATCTTAGGTTTATTAACCAAATTACTCGAGTTAAAGGTTCTAAGATTGCTTTACTGATTTGCAAATTTTGGTATTAGGTTTGCCCTTAATTTAGAGGATTTATGTTGACCTATCTCTAGGTTTGCAATCAAATCCTTTCAATTATGTTTGATCTATTCATACACAGGATTTCTCGATCTCTTTGTTATGAAATAAAATTATGTACTAATATTCCGAATCTATTAGAACATATATTAAACACAACTGAATCACAATAAATACAAAACATATTGTAGCACAACAAGGGTTGATCACACCTGGACACTAACAAGGAGTTTATGATAGAAAACAAAATTGAACATAAACAAGAAATAAAAAGAATAGAAAACAAGTTCATAATTCTAAATCTTCCTTCTTTCCTATTAAATTTTCTTACAAGGTAAAGGTTTGATGTTGTATTCTATTGGATTTGTTGATGATTTCTTCATATTTTTCACGTCTCTGGATCAATATTGCCCTTTTGAATGATATCTATGTTTGGAATAGCCTCTGTAAGTATTCTCCTCTTCAATTGCCTTTGTTAATGTCTTTTTATAACAATTTTTAGGATTTTTGGAAGATACACAGTTTAATACCTAAGCGTGTACTAGACTATGAATAACTCAAAATCTGCAGAATTTGCAATCTTGCACAAGTTGAGAGACTTATATGGGTATATATCCTTTAATTGTTTCAAATCTTATTTTATGTCATGTTTTCATTCGAATTATTCTCCTTTTAGTCTATAAAGACAATTAAAACCTATAAATGCACTTGGATCAAATTAAGTACCAAATACACAATAAAAGTATAAAATATCAATAAAAAATGCATCAAAGAAATAGGTTAAAACAATTTTTTGGATCTAAGTGCCTTTATCATTTCAATGCTTCTAATTTAACAAATATGATCTCAATATGTATAATGAAAGAAAGTCCTAGAATCATCCAACTATTCATGATATCACATATGAAAGAAATAATTTTTTTTAAAATGTTGAAAATTTTTCTATTAGGCTCAAAAGCTCACAAAAAAGATAGGTATATATGTGTAAATAACATGCAATTTTCATTCAATTTGACTCTTTCAATGATTACTAACAATATGACTTTTAAAAGCAATTTTATTCTAGCTATCATCTTTTGCATACTAATCCAAATCAATATTCTACAATGAAATAAAGTATTGATGGATGTATTTTAATTAAGTTAAGATATCAGTTTATAAAATTTAATAACCATAACTGTAATAAGCTTAAAGAAATCATAAAAAATAATTAATCCATTCCCCACACTTAAAGTTGTACACTATCCTCATTGTACGCAATATAAGTATTTATAATAAGAACGTTTTAGTGGCACTTTCTTGAGTAAGACGATTTCTTTGAATTCTGATCCATCTAATATGAGATTATATCCTTGCAAAATATAAAGAAAAAGGGATAAAAAGCACAAAAAATAAAAAATAAAACAAATAAAATTAAGAAATAAAATATCATTAAATATAAAGTTAGATAAAAGAAAATAATAAATAGTCTATTAGTAAAAAAGAAAAATAAATAAAAAGTAGGGCTCTCCTTCTTGATATGATACAGGCTGGTCCGACGATGGAGGGTCCTCAGATGGATCATCCTGTACCAATGGAGGGGTTGTAGAGGAAATGCCCTCGTCAAATGGTGGAGGCTAGAAATTGATGCCTAAACGGATCGTCATTAATAACATTAACTCTCCCATCCATCCGAATGTATGCTCGAGGCTTTCTACTCACTCAATAAGCTCTGCCTGTTGCCATCGAATAATCTTTTAAATTCCTACAATCTGGCCCACTCTCCAATGATCCTATCTTTAATTGAGCTAGGTTTTGTATCCTAGCTTTGGGACCTTTAAGAATATCCAACTCTAGTGCTTCATATCCTATGTTGGGTGGTCGTGGTTGTGGTTATGGTGGTTGCTCCATTCTAGATGACTACGCTCTACCCTCCACTACTGGCTCATTGAGTTCTTTAATAAGTCTATAGATATTGCTTGTGGGAGCCCGATGTTTGTGTACCATGCGCATGTGCTGCATCATTACCAAGATAATTGCCACCATGGTACTCTTCACTGCATCGGTGGTAATTCATCAAATAAACCCATATGTCGTGCCAGTCTGGTCATATAAGGTCTAACATAGATTGTGCTGACCTTTCCATCATTGCTTTGATGCCTGATGAATTCGATAAATGCATGTCCCAGGTGAATTAGTGTCCTCTCGCTCATACTACATAGGTAGTACACGTCTATATTCCCAATGACTCCCTAGTTATCACCCCGATTGCTTAACGTATGACTCAAAATACCGTGGATGTATCTAAGCACTGGATGTGGCAATGTAGAAGCCTTATACTTGTTTAGGTTGTAGTCATCTTCTGTGTTGATCGTACGCTAGAACTACCAAGGGGACAATCCATAAGGAAATTCTGTCTGCAGTACAAGATACTCCTATGTCCCCATGTACTCCCAGTTATAAAGACCCATTATGATGAAGAATTCCATGTAGCTCGTCTGAAACATTTCTCCCATCATCCAAACTTGGACGATTTTCGGACGATCCCCATCGTAGTTACCTCTGTCCATAAAGAATATAGAGAGGACCTCTAGTGTAAGCTCTCTATAGGCCAGTTCCTTAATCTTGAAAAGTTGAGATCATACACCAACATTGACAAAGTCCTCGAACTAGTTGGGTTACAGCAACTTGCTCTAACACCTCCTAATAGATGAGTTGGTCAGTATTGAACTTCTTATCCTTTAGCCTCAAGTACTATTCCTATTGGGCCCTGACATTGAACAATAGCACCCTCGACTGCTCTGGGGGCTAAGCTGAAGTTGAGGAACTGTTTCCTCTTTGTCGCTTCTTGGGGATCTCCTTTTCTCACCGTGATTTCATCATTTGTGCCTGAAACTTTAACTATGTGAGAAAATTTTGCAGATAAATTATTTGCCTATCCTTCTCCCCACACTTGAAGTTTATTGTGCTTGCTAAATAATTAATTGTGAAAACAAAATGACAAAGAAAACTAAAACATATAAAAATAATTAATAACTTAACACCAATTAATAAATAAAAGCAAAAAAAAAGAAATAATTAGAAAATTAATTAACATTCTAATTAATCTCAAAATTAAACTTAGAAATATTGTAATCAACAAATCAAGCTAATCTAATTGTTAAATTACAAACTTTTAATCCTAAATTTGAAATTAAAACCCTAATTTCACAATTACACAAAATTGACAAAATTAATGTTAAATTTATGTAAATCGCAAAATTATCAAGCAATTAAACACAAACCCAATGTTAATTAACATCAAACATAACTAAATAACATAATTTTACACAAAAATATCACAATCAAACACTTAGCTAGCCAAAATCACATAATTTCACAATTGAAGTTGATTTTAAACCCTATTCACATGCAATTACACAAATTGAATCATAAATCAATTGAGGAAAGATTAAATCCAGCTATTAAACCACAATTAAGCATAAAATCACAAATTCTCCAAAAAATCCTAAATCATATACTCAACATTTTTTATTGAAAAATATGCAAATCACGCAAAGCACCTAATAAATCAAGCATAAACATGTGAAAACAACTAGAAAACTTACTTAGGTGTTGCTAATTTGACCGAAAATGCAACGAATGGGATGAGAGAGCAAGAGGCCAATAACCAATATTTGAATTAACCGCAAGTGCATGACGTAGTTGTAGCTAACACAAGTGAGTACAGTTCGAATCGCATGAAGACATTAAATACTAGTAATTACCATTATCCTATTATCTAGTCTACGAATTCAATTTTGGTTTTAATAAAGAAAGTACAAATTAAATAATTAAAGTAAACAAGAAACAATATTGAGCAGAGAACAAAGAAAATTACTTAGACAATAATCAATATCAAGAATTAGTGCCTATGTAATGAACTCCCCTAAAATCATTAGAAAATTATCCTTTTATTATACAATTGTTTTATTAACTATTAGACCATGAAAATTTTTATCGTATGTCAATAACTCACTTAAGACTACTAACAATTAATCTTAGGTAAACAAATTTCTTAGTTTAAGGGTTCTAAGATTGCTTTACCTTTTTGTGAATTTTGCTATAAGATTCTAGAGGGTTTATGTTGATCTATCTTTAGGTTTGCAATCAACTCCTTTCAATTATGTTAGATCTATTCATACACAGGATTTCTCAATCTCTATTTTATGAAATCAAATTTTGTACTAATATTTCAAATTTATTAGAACATATATTAAACACATAATTGAATCATAATAGATCAATTAAAACAATTGCATTAAATAAAAGAATCAATACATATTATAGCACAAACTAGGGTTCATCACACGTAGACACTAACAAGATGTTTAGTTACACATAGTCAAAAACTAAATCAAACATAAAAAATAAGAAAAACAAATAAAAAACAAATAGTTCATAATTCTAAATACCCTTTCTATTCCATCAAATGTTCTTGCAAAGTAAATGTTTGATCTTGTATTCTATTGGATTTGTTGATGATTTCTTCATGTTTTCTATGTCTATAGATCAATATCGCCCCTTCCGAACGATACCTACATGCGGAATCTCCTCTGTAAGTCTGCTTCTCTTCGTTTGCCTCCACTCACGTCTTTTTATAGTAATTTTAAAGATTTCTAGGAGATACACAGTTTGATATACAAGCTTGTATTAAATCGTGTACAACCCAAAATCTGTAGAATTTGAAATTCTACATGGAGTGAGAGATTTACATGGGCATAGACATGATCATGTATCCCTTAATTTCTTTAAATCTTCGTTTCATGTCGTATTTTCATCCGAATTCTTCTCCTTTTAATCCGTGAAGGTAATTATAACCTATAAACGCACTTGAAGCAAATTAACAACCAAATATACAATAAGAGTATAAAATATTGATAAAAAATGCATCAATAATGAGGTATAAATATAGTCAAATATGCATATAGCATCCCTTTGGCTTATTTACAAACAAATCTTTTATGTATATGACACCGTAAACTAGAATTCTCTTAAGTAGAATAAGCTTCTTATTCCAAGATTCTCATTTACTTTGTGGCTTGTAATTAAAGAAAGGCTCACTATGTTAGACAGAATAAGAGGCACCAATAATTTGAATTACATGTCATGTTTTTTCATACCAAGAAACTAGTGCACATTTTTTGTTCAATTACGCTTATTCATGTAGGGTTTGGAGGGATTCTATTGGCCTTTGTAACCTATATCAACAAATCAAAGGCTTGTTGGGAATAATCTAGTGGCTATGTTCACTTTCAAGGGGTCATAAAGACGAGAGGTTATTATATAACTAACTGAATATCAGAAGTGATTATCCTAAAAAATAATCATAAAAAGATCCATCTACTTTCCCCTCAATATGCACGCATGTCTCCATTGACTTGTAAATCAAATATGCAAATTAAGGTTGTAGAATAAAGAATGAAAATAACTAGCAATATTTAATCAACTGAGCTAACAAATAAATTTCCGCTTGCCACACTATAGTCTCACCTGCTTCGAAAGTAACGTCGTCTTTCCTGTTAATGTTGTTCATGGTCTAACTATATATATATAGGCGACACTGCCAATATTATCTTTGCTACAAAGTTATTTAAAATTCGGAAACGACTTTTCGTAGTAGCCAGTATCAATGTTGCATGAATGATATTCGACCGAGTCCATTAACTTTGTAGTTAGACCGATGGAAATTGACTTCATACATAAATTTTCAATTATTAAAGCTGCAATCTGCATCTTAAAAACACGTGAATCAGACCCTTGACCATAATTCCAGTGATTTCCAACGTTAATTAATCACATGCATTGTCTTGATGTATTGATTATTATCAATATAGTTTCCATCGATCAAATTCTAATTTGACGTACAAGCCATTCTCAGATGACTTTCTTATTCTGATTCCTTTTCTTGACTCAAGCTATCGGTTCTCTGTGAACAAGATTCCTAGTATAATACCTTGTAAAATCCAAGATTCAAGTATTTAAACTGCAATCTGCATCTTAAAAACACATGAACCAAATCCTTGACCTTAATTCCAGTGAGTTCCAACGTTGCTTAATCCCGTGCATTGTCTTGTTGTACTGATCAGAATCAATATAGTTTCCATCGATCAAATTCTAATTTGACGTGCAAGCCAATCTCAGATTACTTTCTTAATTTGATTCTTTTTCTTGACTCAAGCTTCTGTGAACAAGATTCCTAGTATAATACCTTGTAAAATCCATAAGGTCTCTTCTCTACGCGTTCAGATAACAACTCTCATTGGAACGACATTTATTTGTCCCTTTCAAAGACTTTCTTAGCACTTTCCAATCTGAAGGGTTTTTTTTTTTTTTCTGGTTGATAATTTCCTCGAAATTACAGCTCCCATGAAATCATGTCGCATGTTGCAAGATTTGGGTTGCTATGGGATGTCATAACTGAAGACGGCACATGAAAGAGTTTTTTTGCAAGCACAAGTTTTATTTGCTTATGCATCCTTAGTCTGCACACTATATACATTGGATTTTGATAACTATTGACGCATCAAACCTCTCCTTCTACCAAGTTGCAAGAATCGTGCAATTACAACTTTTACTAGTGCAGCAAGCAAATGTTAAATTGTGCTAAAGACAAGTAATTCCCCATGCACTAAATTTTAAATATTGATGTGTGTTGACTCCAAATAAAATGTTTGAACATTTCTATTTGTATTATTTTGACGTTCATTACGAACAACTTTGTATCCATTACTTTCAAATATCAACAAAATCTTTTTTTCTCATTATTTACGTCTAGGCCAATCAAAATGAATTTGGGTGGCATTATATTGTTACTGCAAAATAAAAGTCAACGAGTTTAGCAGCATGGGTATGGATGCTCCAAGTTTCGGGCATCCGGCTATACAAGTATACAATTAATTCAATCCATATTGTTTCGGCTAGCCTGCATGTTTTGTTTATATTTTTTTGTATACTTCTCAGTGTTCCAAAACTTCTTAACGACAATTTAGTGAACTTTTGGTAACAACATTAATTTTCATTGCGAGATAACTTTGACGAGATTCGCGTTGATCATTTTTGCCAATTGTATGTTTCTATTTGCTTCTTTTGATTTTTGTATGAAGCGTAGAATAATTCTCCTTTCTTTATAGGAAATGTCTTGCTCATTGCTCGGTAGTCAGCGAGGCATCTTAATCATTTTACAAAGTTACGTTTGTTCTAATTAATCTACTTTCTAAATCTAAAAACAGGCCGTTAGTTGTATTATAGAAGATTTAGAAAGAGAAACTCTATAATTTTAATTACCATTCTTATTTCATATTGTGAAAATTATTTATAATGCATAATTGTTGTTCCTCTCCATGAATCAATCAACCGTAAAGAGCTTCAAATCTCCTGTTCTAAAAATCCTTGTGTCCCCTGTTTCTCTTATCATCTAATCTATCGTTTTTTTCACCCACACAAATTAATATTGAATAGTTGGATCCGCAAAGATCTCCTTAATTTAACTGAACGTCAAGTTATATCCCGTAAATTCATAATTTATATAATTACGTTCCGTGGAATATCAGAAAAAAAAAAGAGGTTCATGGAAAAGAAGTGGAATGTGTCAACTCAAAACAGAATAGTACGATCATTTTGTTTTCTTAAATAAAATATCATATATTCCCCACGAAGACAAGAAAGGCAGACACGACAACGTCAATTCCCCTCGTATAATTCGTAAGCTAAAATCATAGACAGAAGTTAATAATAAAGAAAGCACCCAAGAAAGCAAAGGAAAAACCACGAAAGTAGGGTGAGAGAGATTGGCATCAAGTGACGTCGTCTATATAAAGCAGCTCAAGCTAAAGCCCTCCTCGCCTCACCTACTCTTCTCGACAGCTAGTCCTTTTTACACTCAAGCTCTCTCTATTTCTAAGGTTTCCTTTCCTAGTTTACAGTCAGTGGCTAGATCTTTTACTCCAATTCATCTTCTTCTAATCTGAAGCACCTCCCATATCTGAATGGATTTGGCGTTGCTTTCTTAATTAGTTTCGTCCCGTCACGTACGGTATTCTATTACCGTCTCTTTCTCTTTTTTTTTTGGTTTTGTTTCTTTGACATTTCTCTTTATCAGTCACTATGTCTTCTTCCCTTGGTTGATGGTGATATTCGCTTGCTGATATCAACTGGAAAAAACTGACCCACAAACCCCAACAACATGAATTACCAGAACAAAAGAGTAGTTGGCCTTGTTGGTTTTGTGTGTCTGTGCTTCTCTCTCCATCCAAATTGCGCTTTAAAATATCAGTCTCTTCCTTTTCAGGGGCAAACTTTTAGTTCCAAATAGTTATTACCTTGCGAGGGTTCCTTTCAAACCATCAAATCCGATACTTAAAATGCTTCAAATGCCACGTATGCCTATATAAGCAATTAAGTATATTTCTATTCTACGGTAGAAGTTACCTTCCTAGTCCTACGAACGCATGTGCGTACTGTTGGAGTGTCGGGTCTACTGAATCAGTTGACCAAGTGTCAGCAGGTTCTTAACATTTGGGGTTCAAACAAAAAACCGATTGATCCAATCCAACTTTCTTGCTCCTTTCCTCGTTTTCCCCAAACGTATATCTATATCTTACACTTTTTGTATATATAAATATATATATACGGACTTGTACCTATTGGTCCTTTCTGATCTCTGGATGATCAACAGTCATCGTTTGCAGATACAGCATCATCAAGATTCATGTGCAGATGCACAACAACTCCGCTTGCTGGTAGTATGTACTAAATATCAGCCTTTGTGGCTCTTTAAATGTTTTCTGAGCATGTGAATCTTGATGATGCTGCATCGGCGATGGACGACTATGCCTGAAATAGATGGATCTAAGATTTTCTGCCGCTAAAAGCAAGGTAAAGCTGCTTCAATTGTTGCTTCTTTTTGCTCTCATTTTTGTCTATAGATTTTGTGGGTAATTGTTGATAGGCAAGATATAATGACTTCTGCGCAGTACAGAATATATAATACAGAGTCTAGTGGTAACTCTTCTTGATATCAGAGTTTTGTGTTCCTCCCTTTTATTTTCGTTTGCAGGAAATAGATGAAAGATACTACTTCCAAGGACGGGCAAAAAATACAAGAACATTGGATTAGGATAAAACTTAAAAGTGAGAGTTACTTTCAAGTTTGTTGCATCTTAAATTGACATTACTGTGTTTCACGAGTGTTACCATCTTACAATATGGTATATATCCAATTATTATGGGGGTTTCAAACAAAAGAGAAATCAATAGGTTCACAAAAATTAGGGTTTTCTTTTTTCCTAGTTATAAAGAAATTTAGGAATAATTAGAACTTTTTGAGTGTGCCTGTGTGTGTGTTAGTGTAGGGCATTATTCATTGTGTTAGTCTGTGCAATATTAAAGCATGTAATTGAACTTGGAGTTTCTATCAAACTTATGATCATGGTGGCAAGTTGAGCTATAGAACATCTACTTTTGGTTCCAGTGAGTTTGTTTGTTTCTCGTACTCTTCACCTCGGCACCATGTCTCCTAACGCATACCAACAGGAAAAAGTTGATAGCTTAGTAATTTCATTTGATCACCAAAATGAGTCGAATATAAGATGTAGCAAGTGTAGAAGCAAACATAGTCCTCAATTCCTAGAAACGACTCAAATTTTTAGATGCCATTCCTAATTTCAAGTGTGCTATTGTCCACGTGGGAATAACATCTGCAGGATTTATTTTGCTGGGAAATCAAGACAGGATTTAATCCCAACCATATCAGAATAAGTACAAAACATTTTGTATTTTAATTTTCTAAAATTCAAGATCACTTTAATTTTATAAAATAATTAATAAACATAAATCTTAATAAATTATGAATCTTAATTCATATCTTATTATGAAGTTTGATCATATTCTTACCATATCTCTCGAATCGTTTCCGAAATTAATCTATCTCAATCATCATAGCTACAAAAGTGTCCGGTTTCTAACAGTATTCATATAACGTAAACTTTTCATATATATAGAAATAGAATATAAAAATATTGAGGGAACTTTGTAACTTTTAGAAAGAGAGTTAAGTAACAAGTGTCTTAATTGAAATTAAATTATAATTTCAATTAAACTTTAATTAGAAATATAAATAGTTTTAATTAAATACCAATTATTTCCAAATAAAATCTAATATCTCACATTGATCCTTATTTATTAATGTCTCATATTTAATCATAAAGTTTCTTAAACCTTACAATCTAAGTCCAATTTAATTGAAATGGCTTTGCTCTCTTCAACTTGTTTCCTATATGAGACTCATTATGTTCTCAAATATGTTGGCATATAAATTCTAATTCTAATTCAAAATTAGAATTAGATAAATTAAAACTCCTTTTAATTTATCTTTAATTCTTCAATTAAACAATTTATAATCATAGATCAAGATTGACATCTAGTAACATATCATGACTATCTGAATATTTAAGAATGTCAAATTAGTTTTGATTAACCTTTTTGTTCATGATTTTTTCATATAATTGCAATCTTTTCATCACATAATGTTCTGATTAGACATAAAACATGAAATTAATATCTACTCTATTTTGAGTCTAATCGTTTTAGTTCTTCATCATTAGCTATTGATTCAATTAATGACATCTGTAAACTATTTACAAAAGACCATTCCACTTGGCCAAGGATTTTTCAAATCAATACTAATTGAGGATAATAAAATATTTTTCCTAATTACTTTAGGATGATGAATCATGTCTTGATAACTTAAATACCTCCATATAGTTCATGTTACATCTAATGACTGCTGTTTGAATGACCCATGATTAAATATGTCATAAGTAATATCAAAATATAGAAATCTCTATATAAGATAACTTTGGAGACCTCAAGGCAAATAATCACTTATACAATCATCAAAATGTGAATTCTATAGATATATAAGTAATATTTCAAATAAATTTCTGATATCGAATTAGTTCAATGAACTTTTTCTTTGACAAGCACCCATATGCTTGTTTAAGTATCTCCATACTTTAGTTTTTGAGATGGACTGCTTCCTTCATAAGGAAAAACATAACATATACTAATCTTTTTACGTTTTAATAATGATCAGTCTTAATAGAACAATAAATAGGAACAATTCAGGAATAATGCATAAAGTCACTATGAATTTCATAATTATAATCTCATTATAATTTTATTTGTTATGTAAAATTATCCCATGGACTTTATCATATACATCCAAACTTGTACGAGATAAAGAATGTCTTTAAATTATTTTGTTACTAAACTACAACCAGTTAATTAGCTTTAGGACATAAAGTAACATATTTTTATTAACCGCTGTGATCTTTTCAGAAACTATTATCAGTTTCTTGGTAGTGTTTATTAAAATGATGTGTTTCAATCATTCTTTAGTATTCTTACTATTGAATCAGTTAGAATAATAGAGTAACTATAGTGTATTACTTTTTGTTTAAAATTTACGATATAGAAATACCTCTACTGTTGCTTTATGAACATGTTCAAGATATCGCAGTATGATATTTGTGTATTGTTTGTTTCTTTTTTTATTAGAATTCTTATAATACTTTGATGAATATATATCCCATGTACATAAATACATATTAGACGGTAGAATCATCATGCATGTGTAGAAGTCCTTGTAAAAGAATCTGGTAGGAAGCTTGATGGTAACATGTTCGTGAAGCTATAGAGATATTAGATATAAAATCACACCAAAGTTTTAGGTTATGTTTGGTTAGACGTAAAATTTTTAATGGAATAGAATGTAATGGAATAGTTTGTAATGAAATGAAACGTACATGGATATAATATTAGAAATTTATTGTTTGAGAGGGATGGAAGGGTTCATAATATAATATAGTGAAATTTTGTTTAGATGAAGGGTTTATAATGTAATATAAGGTAAAGTTGTTTATCATTTTACATTCCATCCTAAACCCTATCGGAGAATTTTCATTTTTACTGTTTAGGATATAATGAGATGTAATATGATGAAACCCTCCTCTTCCATCTCATTCCATTCCATTCCATTATAAAACCTCATCCCAAATGATGAATAATATTACA
>JAOQML010000197.1:18982479-19015986 GCA_027568935.1 Erythroxylum urbanii
ATAGAAAATGAAATCAAATGTAAACAAAAAGAAAAACAAAAAAAAGTTCTTTATTTTAAATCTCCCTATATCTCATATAGAATGTTCTTGCAATGTAAAGGTTTGATGGTGTATTTTATTAGATCTGATGATGATTTATTGGAACACCCCTTTAAGGGTAATTATAACTATTTAATATCTATATCAAGTATTTTTAAATCAAAAAGGTAAGGTTAAAAAAAACAAGGATAGAAGTAATTCCTAAGATGTTATCATTGATTAATCACAAGTTCACTGTTTCTTTTTTAATTGTTCAAATGTCAATTTTCTTTAGTTTAGTATATTTTCTAGCCACACTTATTATATTGTTAACTAAAAAAGTGTTATTAAAATTTTTAGGTGTCTAATAATATTCTTCATAGAAAAATACTATTTATGTTATGAAGATATAACCTATATACTAGCAGTATAGATAGATTTTTTAAAAAATCAAACAAAACAAGTTTTTGATGTCGATGTTAGGGTGTTTAAATTTAGCATCTAGTGAAATTTAAGTTACTTTGTTATAAGGAATTTACCCTAAATTTAGCATCTAGTGAAATTTAAGTTACTTTGTTATAAAGAATTTGACATTCTTTTTGTGTCATTGTAAGTGCATGAACACAAGAACAACAAGGAGTTTTAGTAAATTCAAAGGTACATAATTTTAAGACATCACGAAGAACGAAAGGGAAATTTAAAAAACTAGATGCTAAGAAGCTATAAAAAGATCAATGGTTGATGAAAGGAACCAATAAGGATAGCAAAGAACCTTCATGGACCTTATGAGATTGGGGTTCAATACTAATTAATAAGGGATCGTAAAATCACCAGTTTAAGCAAACATAATGTAAACTAATATCTAGTTTTATAACCTGGCCAATAAGGATCCTAAAGCTCATTTGGTCAATTTCTTAGAGATATACGATATGTTTTGGATATAATGGATTATTAGAGGATGTAGCCAAAATGAAGCTATTTCCATTCATGCTTAAAGATCAAACAAAGGTGTGGCTGAATTCTTTCAACCTAGAAAACATGACGATATAGGAGCAGTTAGTATAAGCCTTTTTAGCTAAATACTTCCCCTTAACAAAGACCACAAGGATAGTTAAGGAGATAACAAATTTCTAATAAAGTGAAGGGGAATCATTATATAAACCTTGGGAAAGATTTAAGGAGTTAGAAAGTAGTTGCTTCGACCATAACTTACCCAAGAAGTTCATATTGCAAACCTTCTACAATGGATTCAATCTACTATAAGAGGTACCATTGACACAACAGCTGGTGGTTCAAAACAGGAAATCTTTGTAAGGAAAAAAGCATCCATGACACCTTCCACTGAGAAACTACCCACTCTAGAGTTGTAACCCTCATTTATACACCTTAGATATACCTTTCTAACTGGGGGTCATACTCTACCTATTGTAATCTCAAACAAACTTGATGGGGAATAAGAAAAGAGAGTTGTATAGATAATTAGAAAGAGACTGGGATTCACAGGATAGCAAATTTTACATATAAGAGGCATAATTCCTAATATGGTGATACATAAGATCAATCTTGATGAACATTTTAAGGTGGTGATGGAGCAATAAAGAAGATTAAACTCATATATGAAAGAAGTGACAAAAAGGAGGTAGTAAAGAATTTAGACGCAGGTATTATTTACCTTATTTAAGATAGTGAATGGGTGTGTCTAATACAATATGAACCTAAAAAAAGAGGGATGATGGTGATGGAAAGTGAAAAAGTTAGTTAATCATTCCTCAAACATTCACAAGTTAGTGTGTATGTATTGATTATAAGAAGATAAACAATACGACTAAGAAGGATCACTTTCCTTTACCATTTATGGATCAAATGATTGAAGGCATGGCTGGACACGCATTTTATTATTTCCTTAAAGGATATTCAAGATAAAATTATATTTTTATCCATCCAGAAGATCAAAAAAAGACCATGTTCACATGCCCTTATAGAACCATTGCTTATAGATGAATGTCAATTAGACTTTGCAATGTAAAAATAACTTTTTAAAGGTGCATGATGATTATCTTTGTATAAATGATTGAGGATATTATGGATGATGTTTAGGTATTTAGAGACTGCTTCAATCATTGTGTTATAAATTTAGAAAGAGTTCTTTAAAGATGTAAGGAATCACATTTAGTTCTAAATAGGGAGAAATGCCACTTTATGGTGCACAAGGGGTAGTTTTGGGATATAATGTATCACCTTCTATATGGAACCTATGACCACACACGCATATGGCACCCAAATTCTTATACATACATAAATGGCATACAATTTTATTCATTTATAGGGATTGTCATAACTCATTTTTCTATTCAATGTTGTACATATACAATTTACAAAATTTCATATCATTTAACATTATCATATAAAAGTATTATTACATCATTACATTTATATTGTAATCCAAAAGAGATAGTACACACATAAATTAAATTCTTAATTACAAAATATCAAGAAACTACAATTTTCTTTATTACATATACAACCATTTTTAGCTAAAAGACACATCTCAAAGGTACTTTTACTTTTAGCGGTTGGCCTTGGTCCCTGCAAATTTTCCCTATACATCACTCCTATTACTTGGACCTACATAGATTAACACCTGTAATAAGCTTAAAAGTTTAGTAGGGAAACATTTAGTTTGAATGACCACTCATAGCAGTCATCCTTCAAGCACACACACAGTCATGAATATCGTAAACTAATGTAAACAATGATGGCATACTTAAGTAAAGCACATAATGCAAATATGCTTTAATATATTATCCATATACCAAAAATGCACATTTATAAGCCAAATATTGATATTCAAAGCTCATCAGTACAAATTATTCATGTTTTCATACTATATATCTTATTTATGACTGTTAAGTTTCTTTTTTAGTGTTAAGCTTACACATTCCTGTGGGTGTAGATAATGGGAGCTGTGGATATCTAATGATATTAAACTATGGATACTTGAAGGCATCAAACTATAGATACCCAAAGGTATTCAACTGTAGATACCAGAAGGTATGAAACTTTAGAGACATTATCATGTCGAAAAGAAGAAATAAGTGGTGTCAAATTATAGTAGTTACGATGTAACCCTACAGACATGTCTATCTATCCATCACCGGGACAATGAAGCAGGCATTGTAACATTTCCTTTAATCATTTATCAATTTCATAATTAATATATTGAAAAATCACATGATATTCATTTGAAAATATAAAATCTATTTTTAAGTTTATACATGTAAGTCATAACTTATCACCATTAGGATAGTATTCAAATCACAAGTACTAGTATGAATTATTTTGTATATATTTTGTTCCGTTGTGTTTCTAGAGATACATTCATATAATTCCCGTATATAAATTCCTATACCTCATTTAAATATAAAACGTGTTAAATTGTACTTAATAATCTTCATAAAATTAGTTTATGAACTTGTATAGTCATACTACATATGTATAAGCAATAAATATGCATACAAATCATCTTTGTACATGTAAATTTTCTTTAACATGCATCATGTTCAATCTTAAGTTTCAATGTTTAATCACCCAATTCATATATGGTAAGTCATATTTCATTTATTTCTAGGTGTATGAAAAGTTTCAATAAAATTCAAAAAGGTTTTGATATGATTTGTAAAAAAATAGAAGTGAAAAACTTAAAATAGTGTAATTTGGGTTAATCCCACGGTGGGTCTAAAAATAGGCAAACAAATCAATCCACAAATAAATTACAAGACATTCTCCACTGGTTCTATAATTTTCACATAGAAAACATTCAATTTAGGCTTTGAGGTCTTCTAAACATTTGTCTCCCTATCTCTAGTGTCTCTAGCATCAAAAATCAAACCATTTGGACTTCTAAACTATGAGATGTTCACCATACATGACAAGTTATTTCAATACAGGGGTGACATCAGGTCACCATTCTGGATCTCAATTTTAAATGTCATAAAGCCATAATAAATTATGAATATATTCTAGAGATTTTTATTTGTATGTCTTAAGTTTCACTTCCAATTTGAATCATCAAAGTTTAAGTTCTATAGGCCGAGTTATGGCCAAAACAATGGCTCTGGTTTAAGTGAACCGAGAACTTAAGACAGAATTCCACTAAACGTTACTCTGTCTTGTCATATTCAACCAATTCCCTACAAAGTAACATTAAGAAATCATTTCAAAAACTATTCCATGTCCAAATCAAGCTTTTTACACATTCAAATATGTACACACATAGAAATTAACTAAATGTAGTCCCAAACCCTGAAAGTTGTCAATTAACTCTTCTTCTATTACTCTTCCTTCTTTCCCCCTTTAACTTTGTTTGATTCACCAACTAGAAACACCATAAATACATATCTCAATCCGAATTCCATCTTTATAATTCCAGATCTTTATGATCAAAGCAAGAAAGGATGAAGATGAGAAGAAAGCCACTAACTTTTACCTTGATTTTCACCTAGGATTAGCTTGATTACTTATGGAAAATGATGTGGTTAAAGAGATGGAATAGAAAGAAGATGAGAAAAGAAAAATTTTGAGCTAAAACCCTATATACACATTCCTCTTCACTATCTTCTGCTACCCTTTTCATGAAGTTTCTAGCCTTAGACATATGTTTCAATCCCATTGGATTGTATGTTGATTTTTAGCATTTGGTCCTTCTTATTTGTTTAATTTTCACATTAGTATATAACGTTATCAATTGATTTCATTTTAGTTCATATTTCACATATAATTATTCTTGTCCACGCCGAAATGAGTAAATTACCAATTTACCTCAGCCTTTTAACTTAACTACCATTATGTCCCTTCCTACGCTTAGATATACTGAATTCCTTATGTTCACTTCTTAATAAACCCTAAACACACTATAATGCTTCTAGGGTATATATTGGGGCCTGGCATATAAAATATCACATAAAGGTGTAGAAGTGAACAAAGCCAAAATAGAGGTCATTGAGAAGCGTCCATCGCTAAGCAATGTCAAAGGTCTACTTGTATTTTTTAGGACACATAGGATTCTTTTGTCAATTTATTGAGGACTTTTCTCTTAATGGATCTCTTAATAATATATTATTTAAAGATGTGTCTTTTGATTTTGATTGTAAATATTTAATTACTTTTAATATGTTAAAGGAGGCACCCAATTCAACACCAATATTGGCACTTTTAGAACGGTCTTTACCATTCAAGGTTATGTGCAATACCAATGATCAAATGGTATGGTATTGGGGAAGCAGAAAGACTAAAGGTTGCATCCTATCTACTAAGCAAGCAAAACTTTATTGGAAGCCTAATTGAATTACGTAACTGCTAAAAGGAGTTAATAGCAGTGGTTTTAGCATGCAACAAGTTTTAGTCATATCTTTTGGGGTCTAAAGTGATTATCTATAAAGATCATTCAGTGTTAAGATACCTTTTAACCAAAAACAAATGCAAAGCTGAGACTTATCTAATAGGTGTTACTTCTACAAGAATTTGACATAGAGATTAAAGATAAGAAGGGAGCAAAAAATGTGGTGGTTGATCGCTTATCACGTCTTAAAAGATGGGAGATACAACATGGTCAATAAATCATTAAGCAATTTCTTGATGAATCCTTAATGATGGTACACTATCTATTTGCTTTATGGTATGTTGATATAGCAAATTATGTTGCCAGTAATATCCTTCCCTGTAATTTGTCTTATCAATAAAGGAAGAGATTCTTGTGTAAGTGTACTAATTAGTTATGGCAGTAACTAGTGTTATATAAAATATATGACGATGGACAAAATTAGGAGAAGTGTTCTAACCGTAATTTGTCTTATCAACAAACGAAGAGATTCTTGTATAAGTGTACTCATTATTTATGGCATTAACTAGTGTTATATAAAATATATGTCGATTAGGAGATGTGTTATAGAGGAGGAGATGTTAGAAATATCAACGTATTGTTATAATTTTATTTATGTAAGACATTATGGAGAAAACAAGACAATAACTTTAGTATTGGAAAGTGGATTCTATTGGCCAAACTTGTTCAAGGATGCTCGTAAGTATGTAATCCAATATGACAAATGCCAAAGAGTACGGAGTATTTCAGAGAGAGACGAGATGTGCTTTTCTAATATCTTAGAGATTGAAGTCTTTGATGTATGGGGATTGGATTTCATCGGACCTTTCCCATCTTCCATGGGGAACACATGCATAAATGTTAAGGCAGATTATATCTCAAAATGGGCTGAAGTAATGAAAACTCCAACTAATGATGGTAAGGTGGTGCAAAATTTTATCAAAAGGATATTTAGCAGATTTGGAGTTCCAAGAGTGATCATAAGTAATAGAGGAGAAAATTTTTGTAATAAATCATTTGAAGCTCTTCCTAAGAGGTATAGAGTCTATATAATTGAGTGACCACATCCTATCATCCATAAATAAATGTCCAAGTGGAGGTTGTTAATCAATAGCTAAAGAGAATCTAGAGAAGATAGTTAATGGTTTAAGGAAGGATTGGCATTAAAGCATGATGATGTTTTATCAGCATATGGAACCACCTTCAAGATACCTATTGGTATAACACTCTTTTTAGTTATTTATGGGAAAGCTTATGAAGTTGGAGCATAGGTCATATTGGGCGATTTAAGGCATTAAATTTTGATTGGAAGATAGCTAGTGAGATGAGACTCCTATAACTTAATGAACTAGAAAAGTTAAGACTTTATTCTTAAAAAAATGCCAACTTGTATAAACAAAAAGTGAAAAGATGGCATGATTCTCATATTAAGAAGGAGGAGTTAAAGATAGGAGATTTGATGTTGCTATTTAACTCAAGATTGAATTTGTGTTTAGGAAAGCTTAAGTCACATCAGAGTGGTCATTTTAAGATTACCCAAGTGTTTCAACCATTTAGCTATAGAATTAGGGAATGATAAAAAGGAAACATTTAAGGTTATTGGCCATAAATGCAAATGGTATTTTGGAGGAATATGCTAACAAGCATGTTGCACATGATTTAGCTGTAAAATGGGTAAGTCCAATACAATATGTACCTAACAGATGAGTGATGACAGTGAGGAAAGTGAAAATAGTGAGTTAATTGTTCTTTGAATAGTCACACATTATAGGGTATATATTGATTATAAAAGTTAAACATGAAGACTAATAAGGATCATTTTCCTTTACCATTCGTGGATCAAATGATTGAGAGAATTGTTAAATAGGCATTATGTTATTTCCTTAATAGATTTTTATGATATAGTAAGATTTTTTTTTTGTCGAAAAACTGAAAAGAACACCATGTTCATATGTCTTTATGGAACATCTTTTTATAGACAAATTCTATTTAGTCTTTACATTGCACTAACAGCTTTTTAACAGTGCATGACAGTTATCTTTGCAGGCATGATTGAGGACATTGTGGAAATTGTTATAAATGACTTTTAGGTATTTAGAGACTCCTTTGATCATTATTTGATAAAACTAGGTAAAGTTCTTTATAAATGTGGGGAATTTCATTTGGTTCTAAATAAAGAGAAATGCCACTTCATACACAAAGGTGTATTTTTGGACATAAAATATTGTGCAAAGGTATATAAGTGAATAGATCCAAAATAAGGGTTATTAAGAAGCTTATACAACTAAACAATGTCAAAGGCATGCGTGTAATTTTTTTTAGGAAACATGGGATTCTACTACTGATTTAAAGAGAACTTCTCGCTTAATACTAAAACTATTACTAATTTATTAATTAAAGACATATTTTTTATTTTAATTATTTTTTATAGGTTGAAGGGGGCACTCATTTCAACACCAATATTGACATCGCTATATTAGTCT
This sequence comes from Erythroxylum urbanii, assembly GCA_027568935.1. Classification (NCBI taxonomy): domain Eukaryota; kingdom Viridiplantae; phylum Streptophyta; class Magnoliopsida; order Malpighiales; family Erythroxylaceae; genus Erythroxylum; species Erythroxylum urbanii. The sequence goes on from JAOQML010000197.1 coordinate 18,990,358, forward strand.
TTACCATTAGAGGGTATGTGTAACATTAATGGTACCGTATTAGGGCAATAGAAAGACTAAAGGTTACATGTTATCCACTATATAGGCAAAACTTTATCAAAAGCACAATTGAATTACATAACTACTTAAAGGAGTTGCTAATAGTGGTATTAGCAAGCAATAAGTTTTGAACATATCTTTTGGGGTCGAAATTGATTATCTCTATAGACCATTTGGTGTTAAGATACCTCTTTGCAAAGAAATATGTGAAGCTGAAACTTATCTAGTGGGTGTTTCTTCTACAAGAACTTGATATAACGATAAGAGATGAGAAGGGAGCAAAAAATTTGGTGGTTGATCATTTAATATATCATGAAGGAGATTAGATGTAACAGGATGAAGAAATCAATAAGCAATTTCTCAATGAATCCTTAATAATGGTACACCAACAATTTGTTTCATAGTATATTAATATAACAAATTATGTTGCAGATGATATCCTCCCTTTTGATTTATCTTATTAACAAAAGAAGAGATTATTGTATGAGTGTATGATAAGTGTAAATTGCATCATGTTTTAGGGTATAGTTTGATATGTGTTCAGTTGTTAATTCAATCATTTAGCATGTGTCTAGGTTAGAATTGTTTGAGTTTGTTAATTATATATGTTTTAAGTGTTTAATAGGTTAGTATAAGTCTTTAAGCTTAATTATTATGTTTTTGAGGTACCTTGATGTGTTTCCTAATGTTTCAAGGTCAACATCGAAGAACAAAGAAGTTTTAGAGACATTCGGGTTGAAACACCGACCTACAATCGTGGCATAATAGACCATGATCATAATTGAAATACCAGAGTTGTCTCATGACCATGGCCTAAATGCTGCGATCCTGATAAAAGCATAAGGAATTGCCCACGATTGTAGCCTGCATGGTATGATCATGACAGAAGGCTCGAATGGGGCCTACGATTGTGGCCTGCAAGGCCACAGTCATGGCTTGCATCAGGCAGATACATAAACACTTTAAAATATCAAGTTTCAAGGGATTTTTCAAACCTTTTAGACCCCAAAAAAACCAAGGTCTACTCATAACACAAAAGGATATTTAAAGAACATGAAAAAGAGGTAGAGGGAGCTTTTACATCAGCCACCTTGAGAAACCCTAGAGAGAATTCATCGAGAGATTGAGGAAGACAAGAAGGAAAAGACAAGAGGAGAAGAAGCTGACTTGATGTACTTCCCAGATTAGGAGGTTTCCTGACGTCGCTGCCTCCCATCCTCCATTAGATTGTATTTTCAGTTTTATCAATGTATAGAATTGGATTAAATAGTTGATGATAGGATATAGAATGTTGAGCATGTTCTAAACTCGCCTTCAGAGTTTTATTATTGAATTAATGAAATCTGATTGTTTATATGTTTATTGGATTTGTTATGGTTTGCTTCTGTGATTGCATAATTCAGTAATAAATTAAGAGGGTGAATTGAGTGAAAAAGTGATTAAATTGGACTAATGAGAGTTAGGTGAAATAGAATAAGAATTGAATAAGATCGAGAAATTGTGCAAAAAGAGATCTTGCATAGGTTTTCGATAGTTTATTAGAGAACTTCAAAACTAATTAGGGTTTTCAATATGTTGTAAATTAAGAGATTTCAACCCCTATAATCTAATTAGGGTTTATAATTTAGGGTTAATGGTCACAACTCGAGAGAGAGTAATCAACCCTAGGATAGTCTAAAACCAACAATCTGATAATTCATAATCAATTAGGATAGCATTAAGGATAGGTAAAATTTCCTTTATCTCAATTAGTAATTTCTTTCGGTTTATTTTTGTGTTTGTTGTAATTACTTAATAATTGGTATATTCATATTTGTTTCTTAAGTTGATTGATTGAATGCAATTCCCATTTTTAGTTTCCTGCAATTTGGATTTCTGTTTTTATTTTTGGCTTTAGATTTTAAGATTAGATTAACTCCCTCCTCGTGGGATCGACACTTTTGGTACTACACTAATAAATCATGCGCTTGTAGATTATCAAGGATTTAATATTAAAACTTACACACAACAAACACCCGATCAGCGTACTCATTACTTATGTGATGAACTTATGTTATATAAATTTTATGTCTATCGACTAATTATGAGATGTGTTTAGAATGAGGGGATTTTAAAAATATAAACTCATATCATAATTCCACTTATGTAGCACATTATAGAGGCAAAAAGACCACAACTTGAGTATTGGAATGTGGATTCTATTGGCAAAATTTTTTTAAGGATGCTCTTGAGTATGTAAAGCAAAGTGATTGATGACAAATTGTAGGGAGAGAGACAAGATGTTCTTTTATAACATCTTAAAGGTTAAAGTCTTTGATGTATGGGGATTGGATTTCATCATTCCTTTCCTGTGTTCCATAAGGAGCACATACTTACTTATTGGGCTAGATTGTGTCTCAAAATGAGTTGAAGTAGTGACAACTCCAACTAATGATGATAAAATGGTGCAAAATTTTATCAAAAGGCTATTTAGTAGATTTAGAGTTTCGAGAGCGATCATAAGTAATGGAGGAGCAAATTTTTGTAATAAATCATTTGAAGTTCTTCTTAAGAGGTATGGAGACTATAATCAACCAACCACACCCTATCATCCACATATAAGTGGCCAAGTGGATGTTGTTAACTAAGTGGTAAAGAGAATCTTAGAGAAGATAGTTAATAGTTCAAGGAAGGATTGGGAATTCAAGCTTGATGATTCTTTATCAACATATCGAACCGCCTTCAAGATACCTACTACTACAGTACCCTTTTGAATTATATATAGAAAAGCTTGTGAGGTTAGAGCATAGGTCATATTGGGCTATTTAAGGTATTAAATTTTGATTAGAAGATAACTGTTGAGAAGAGACTCCAACATCTAAATGAATTAGAAGAGTTAATATTTAATGCTTATAAGAATGCTAAGCTGTATAAAGAAAAAGTGAAAAGATAACATGATTATTATGTTAAGAATATGGAGTTTAAGATAGGAGATTCAATTTTTCTATTTAACTCTCAAGATTGAAGATGTTTATGGGAAAGCTTAAGTCACGTTAAAATGGTTCTTTCAAGGTGTCCTAAGTGTTCAAGCATGGAGCTATACAATTAGAGAATGATAAAAAGGAAACATTTAAGGTTAATGAACATTGATGAAAATCATATTTTGGAGGAATATATTACCAAGCATGGTGCATATGATTTAGCTGTAGATTTTATAGCTCTCTTACTGATTTTGTCACAAAAAAAAGGTTAGAAATTTTGAAAACTTCACTCTAAGATATTCCTGGACCTCGATAATTTGATTTGAAAATCATGGAAGAATTATGGCTTAATGACAAAGTGGAGTCTTTGAGTAAAAAATCAACTAGGAGGATTTCATTTAATGTAATTATGTTGTTTATGTTGTTGAGCCAAATAAGTTAGATAATTTTTATTTTAGATTAAAAGGTAAACCATGCAACTTGGATCATAATGTAATAGAGGATATAATTGACTTCCCTAAAAATCAAAATTGTTGAATCCTATGAATATTTTAGTGCAAACACAAATTGAAAGAAATTAATTGGAAAAGAAGTGTATGAACCATATAATGCACTGAATAATTTAATTAAGAGTCTATAGCACTAATTTTTGCGTAAATTTATATGTCATACCATTATTGCATAGAGTCAAAGAAAAAAGTGTTCGAAAAATAATTTATTTTTACTTTGGTGTATAGACAATAGCATTTAGGTATGCACTTCTTCCAATATCTTCCAAACAACAGTTGCTTCACATACTAAAAAAATTATGTATTTATATATGGAATTTTGTGTACCTCTTTGACTTAGTATCATAATATTGCTTTAAATAGACTAAGCTCTATTGTTCCTCAATTCTCTAAGAATACATATATTAAGGAGGGAAAAATCATGGAGTATCCTTGATTCAAGCTACCATTCTATTGTTCAACATAGGAGAGGATAGATGGCAACTACTTTAGCCCCATAACAATAGCATCATAATGAAGCTTCGAGTGAAAAATTTGATTAGGAAGAAGAAGGTTAGGAGAAGGTTCTCAAAAAGATGGAAGAATATAATAAGAAGTTGGAAGGAACAATGGACGTTATGGAGGCACAATTTAAGTAGGTTGTGGGACAACAATACTACTAAATAAAGAAATTATTAAAGCATTTTGCAGTGCAAGGTGTCCAAGTTCCTTATCCAGCATCATTGCCACCACAATCATAATAAGTTCTCTTTCCTTTGCTTTTACTTATTTTATTTTTGTTTATTACATTAGTTATTTATGTTTGTTTTTAATTGTATGTCATTTTCTTACATTGAGGACAATGTGATATTTAGGTATGGGGATACATATGCTTTTGCATTATAATTTATGTATGACTTTACATTTGGATTATGTTTCTATTTTGTAAAAAAAATTTTGCATGATGTTGCGTTATTTAAAGTTTCTATTTGTGTGAATGTGTTGATGATATGGAATTCAACAAAATTAGATTAACTACAAGCATGGTCATTTAATTTATGAAGAAGCATTAGCTTATAAAGTTTGTGTTTTGAGTGTTTTTGAGGTAAATATGCATGTTGATTAGAATGTTGTACTTGTTATTTCATTTTGTGACACTTATTTGGGTGCACTTATGATTGAATGAAACTAATTTTGTAGTAGCATTACTAGCCTTTCATAGGAATGAATTGACTAGTAAGAGTTAATCTAGGCTAAAAAAATTTTAAAAATGTGCTATAATAATTTCCTATTATGTGAGCCTATTATTTTTTAAAAAATTAGGGTTAAGAATAGAGCTGGTAGTCAGTTGTGAGTTGGATATAGTTAGAGTGATCGGGGGATATTAACAGGAAAATGTTTTCCTTCACATAAAAAGGCTAGAATGACACTCTAACAAATCTGGAAAGAGTATAACCTAGTTGAGTAACTAGGGGTTATTCATGACAAGGTGTGTACCCTCGAATTGATTGTTAAATAAAAATATAAAAATATGGTACTTTAAAAAAAGTTAATCCTATTGATCTTTTTGGGAAGTATCAAGAAATTTCCATGAGTGGGTACTTAGTGATAGCTAACCTTTTAAAATTGGTAAATAAAAAGTAGTGCACACTTATAGGTGCTATAAATTTATGAATATGGTGCTAATAGTTTGGTTGATAAGTATATTTAAATCAAAAAACTTTAATATGAATGGAACATATTAATGTTTTGGATCATTTTAAGTGATTTATTTTTTCACTAAATTAATTATATTAGATCTTCTACCATTATATCAATGTTCCATTGCCCTATTGTTGCATGATTGTGTCATTCATGTTTTATGTTTTGCTTATTTTGTGGTGTTAGATTTGCTTAGGGATAGGCAAAGTTTTAATTATGGGGAAATTGATAGTTGTGCTTTAGAGTGTTTTTTCTAGGTTGCAGAATGTGTTATTAAGTCTTTTCTTGGTGATAATCATATGTTTAGTACTTAGATTTATGTTTTTATTAGTGTTTTATTTTTTTTATTATTATTGATTAGGGCAATAAGTTGATCTTAATTTATGTTTTAAGGGATGTTTAATGAGTTTGAATGATGTGTTGAGATATGGAACTTCAAGAAAAGTTAAAGAAGAAGCTAGAGGAAGAGATAGGTCACGATAGTGCACTTGCATAATCATACAAGATTAAAGCTAGATTAGTGGGGGAGCCTCTGTTATGATCATACAAAATGTGCACAATCATAACAGTGCATGTAGATAAGAGATAATGAATGATCGTGAGAAGTTAAAATTTTAGTTCATGCGAATTTTATATTTGTAATGATTTAGGGATATTTTTATAATATAAATAAGTGAGGAAAACTAGCTATTTAGGTATGGAATTTTATGATATTGTTATAAATGGATTAACCTCTATAGCTTCTGAGTTCTTTAATAATATATATTTAAGGAGGGAAAAATCATGGAGTCCCATAGTATGGAACTCCGTGATCCAAGCTCCCATTTTGATGTTCAACATATGAAAGGATAGCAGGTGTCTAGTTCAACCCAATAATCGCAGCATCATGACTAAACTTCAATTGAAGACTTCGAGGAGGAAGAAGAAGATAAGGAGAAAATTATCAATAAAATGGAAAAAAATAAGATGGAGGGAAGAATGGATGTCATAAAGGCATATTTTAAGCTATTAGTGTGATGAAAACATTACTAAATGAAGAAATTATTAAAGTATTTTATCATGTAAAGCATCTAAATTATTACTTTGACATTGTCACCATTACAATCATAATAAGTTCTCTTACCTTTTTTATTTCTTTTATTTTTGTTGTTACATTAGTTATTTATGTTTGTTTTTAGTTGTGTGTCATTTTTTTAGTAAGTATAATGTGTTGTTCAAGTGTGGGGATCTATATGTTTTTGCACTATCATTCATTTATGACTTTGTATTTCAATTATTTTTGTGTTGTGTAAATTTTGTTTTTGCTTGACGTTGTATTTTGTAAAGTTTGTATTTGTGCAATATTAACTATGAGCATGATAATTTAATTTCCAAAGAAGCATTAGCTTCTGAAAGTTTTGTTTTGATTGTTTTTTAGGTGAATATGCATGTTTATTAGGATGTTGAATATGATGTTTTACAGGATGTTTTACCTATTCTTTCATTTTATGACACTTATTTGGATGCACTTATGATTGAATGAAACTAATTTAGAAGGTAGCGTTAGTAGCCCTTCATGGGAATGAATTGACTAAAAAGAATTGATATAGGATAATTTTTAAAAAAAATAAATGTTCTACTATAAATTTCCCTTCCTTTGGCCTTTTTTTAAAAAATTAAGGTTAAGAATAGAGATGGTAGCAAGTTAAAAGTTATGATACAGCTGAGTAATCAAGGGATATCCATAATAAAATGTTTCCTTCATGTAAAAAGGCTATAATGACAATCTAACCAAGCTTGAAAGAATGAGTAATTGAAGGTTATTCATGACAAGGTGTGTACCCTTATGTCAAAAGACTAAGTGATTGTTAAATAAAACTATAAAAATATGATGCTTTAAATAAAAGTGAAGCCTATTAATCTTCTTATAAAGTGTTAAGAAATTTCCATGAGTGGGTACGTAGTGATGGCCAACCTTTTGAAATGGGTAAATAAGAATTAGTGCATGCTTACAAGTGTTATAGATGTATGAACAGGGAGTTAATATTTTGGTTGATATGTATATTTAAATCAAAATAGTTGAATATGAATGGAATATATTAGTGTCTCGGATATTTTAAGTTATTGATGTTTTTGAGTACATTAATTTCGTTAGATCTTATGCCATTATGCCATCATGTTGCTGTTAAATTGTTATATAATTGTGTGATTTAAGTTTTTGGTTTTGCTTATTTTGTGGTCTTAATTTTGTTTTGAGACAAAAGTTGATATATATGTTTTAAAGTGGGTTTTCTAGGTTATAAAATGTTTTATTGAGTGTTTTCTAAGGTGATAATCATGTGTTTAGGACTTAGATTTATGTTTTTGTTAGTGTTTTTATTCTTTTTAACGATTGTTGATTAAGGCAAGAATTTGAACTTAATGTATGTTAAAGGGGATTGTTAATATGTTTGGATAATGAGTTAAGATAAGGAACTTCAAACAAAGGTCAAAGAAGAAGTTGGATGAAGAGATAAGTCACAATCATGTACTTGCACGATCATACAGAATTGAAACTAAAGCATTTAAGGAGCCTTTGTGATGACTGTGAAAATTGTGTAAGATCATGATAATGCTTAGAGATGAGAGATAGTGCATGATCATGCAAAGGAAGAATTTCCAGTAAGCAATATTTTGTATTTTTATTATTTAGGGCTATTTTTAGAGTATAAACAAGTGAAAAAACCCTAGAAAGTGGCCTAGGAGGATTAAGAAGTATTTGCGGAAAAAAACACATAAAGAGTGGCTGGAATACAGAGATCAAAGAGGCAAAAATTGCAGAAGAACAAAACTAATGAATTTTCTAGCTTTATGACAAGAAGAATAATACATCCAAGATTCAATCTACTTTTTTTTCTTTCATTGTTATTAAATGTTGATTAAGAGAAATTATGGATTTATTTTAAAAATATGAGATTTCTAAATTTGTTTTAGTAATTAATTTTGAATTATGTTTTTGAATTAATTGAAACCTAGTTTGTGGTAGTTATTATTTTAATCTTTAATCTGAATTGAGAAATTAGGTTGAAATATCTGTGTTATGTTGCACAGCGAGAGCTGGTACTATAATAGACCTATAAACACTAGATTAATAGGCAATTAAAGAGAGATTTTAATTATTTTTTAGTTACTCATAGGGTTGCTTTAAATTTAGTTGGATAGTTAGGAAGATTTTTAAGAGATCGAGAGGTCACAATTTAATTCTTATATATTTTAATTAGGATTATTTTTTTAGATCTTAAGAGATGGTAATCATAACTATTGGACATCTTAGGTCAAGTATTATTAAATCAAGAAGGTGAGGTGAAAACAAAATAAGGAAAGAAGTAATTCTTAAGTTGTTATTACTGATTAATCACAAGTTCATTATGCTTTGTTAATTATTCAATTGTGAATATACTTGATATAATTTAGCATCTTTTTGTTGACAATAGTCTCCCATTATTACCTGGTCTTGCTTTACTCATCCATTCTATATTTTGAAAAATAACTTAGGTATATGATAAGTTCAAGATTGCACTGGCTTTTTTCTTTTTTTTTTCATAGGGTTAGACATATTTTCTCTATTAAATCTATAGCTTACCTTCATATAGTATTGTTTAACTATCACATATCTCATTTTTGTTAATTTTAGTCTGTTCATAACTTTAAAACGAACTTAGACTTAAACATTTTAACGCTAAGTTGTTTTATTTTAAAAATGATAAAATAAAAGAAATATGATGCCAGGATTTATGTTTTAGCTAAGTAACACTATATAAGGGTAAACAATAGTTTTAAAACATGAGGATTGAATAAGGTCAAAATACAATGAGATTCAATGTAATTAACACAAAAGATTAATCACTCTTTACATAAAGAAAAACATATTGTAGTTATTTAAGAGTCTAAATTATAAAATATATATTGATGAGTTTTTGAGCGTACTTCAAACTTCGAAGAGAGACATAAGAGAAAGAATCGCAAAGTCTCAAAATGAATTCTTTAATATAAAATTTCTTTTAATAAAAGAGGTCAAATAGGCAAAGAAATAAGATAAACAAGTCGTGTACATTAAAAAAAGGATGAGAATATAGATATGATAAAAGAGGAGATAATGAAGTCAAAAGACAAGAGAGAATTCAAAATTTTCTTTAATTAGATATTATGGACAATTACAAAAAATAAATAAATAAGTAAAAAAAATAGTCAAGTTGAATAAAGTATAAAAACAATCATGTAACATCCCCTATACGAAACCTACAACCACCCACATACATGGCAATTAAATTCCTGTACAAAAAGTAATGGTATACGTTTCGATTCAATGTTATACATATATACATTACAAAATTTTACATCACTTAACATTATCATTTAAAAGTAGTACATGATAATCTAAAAGAAAACATTACAATGTCCTTCATTACATGTACAATCATCTTTAACGAACAAAACACATTCCAAAGGCATTTTTACACCTAGCAGTTGAACTTGGTCCCTACAGATGTTCTTTATGTCTCACTCTTAATACTTGGACCTATATGCATTAACACCCATGCTAAACTTAAAATCTTAGTGGGGAACACTTAGTTTAGATGACCACTCACCATAGTCATCTACTAAACACACATATTTATAAGCATCACAACTTATATAAATAGTGATGGCATACTTAATCAAAGTATATAATGCAAACATGCTTCAATTTGTTATTCATATATCGTCAATTCACATATATAAGTCAAATATTGATGTTCAACGCTCATTGATACAAATTATCATTATAAATGTAAATGCTCACCAATACCAGTTATTTATATTGTCATGTTGTATTTCTTATTTATAACCATTAGGCTTGCAAATTCCCATGGGTGTGGATAATGACAGTTGTGGATATCTGAAGATATCAAAATTGTGGATACTTGAAAGTATCAAATTATGGACACCCAAAAGCATCGAACTGTGGAGACATTATAGTCTCAAAATGAAGATACCATTGCTATCAAACTATAGTAGCTGCATTGTAACCTATAGGCACGCCTATCTATCCACCATCAAGATAATAGAACAGGAATTATAACATTTCCTTTGACCATTTTCCCATTTCACAATTCATCATATGATATTCATTTGAAGTCAAAAAATATGTATTGAAGTTCATATTACACACATATGAGCAATAAATACATATACAAATCATCTACATACATGTAAATTGTCTTTAACATACATTATGCTCACTTTTAAATTCCAATATTTAATCACCCAATTCATATATGGTAAGTCCTATTTCAATTATTTCTATGTGTTTCAAAAGTTTCATACATGTTTAAAAAGCTTCAAATAAGATGCGGTAAAAAATTTGAAAATGAAAACAGGGTCACGATCGTGACAATAGACCTTTCTCCAAGTTCACAATTGTGTCTGGAGTGTCATGGTCATGACAGAAGAGTTTTCTACTAGGTCACGATTGTGATACCCATGTCACGATTGTGACAGAAGATCTAGATGTTATGTCACGATCATGACACCCCAGCCACGATTGTGAAAGACACTCGCCATTCATACCTTTAATTTTTCTATAATTTTCATATAGACAAAATTTGAATTGGGTTTTGAGGTCTTCTAGATATTTTTTTCCCTATGTCTCTAATTTCCAAAGAACTAAAAATCAACTACCCATATGGACTTCTAGATCATCATATATAGACTAAAAATCACATACTGGTCCAAAATAGGGGCAACATTAGGTCACCAATTTCAATCTCAATTTATAATGTCATTAAGCCAGAATTAAGTCAAAATATCTTCTAAATATTTATATTCCTTTGTCTTAGGTTTCATTTGAAACTGAAATCACCTAATTTAGAGGTCTGTAGGTTGAGTTATGACCGCAAACAATGTGATTGGTTCAAACAAACCTAAGACAGAATTCCACTACACGATACTTTTGTCATATTCAACAAATCCCATGCAAGGTAACACCAAAATAACACCAACAAACCATCTCATAACATTTCCATATCCAAATGAATCTTTGTATCCATTCAAATAGATACACAAAGAGAAATTAAACTAATTGTAGACCCAAACCTTAAAATTGGCCAAGTAGTTCTTCTAATGTCTTTCCTTCCCTTTCTCTTTGGCTTTGGTTGACTCACCAACTAGAAACACCACAAATACATATATCAATCCTAATTCCGACCTTATAATTCTAGTTCTTCATAAGAAAAACAAGAAAAGATAATGATGAAGAGAAAACCACTAACTTTTACCTTGAATTGCACCTAAGATTAGCTTGATTCCCTACTTACAAAATGATGGGATGAAGAAGATGAAGTGGAGAGAAAATGAGAAAGGAAAAATTTGTAACTTAAATCATAAAATTTCTTCCCTCTCTCATATCCATATGCCCATTTCATGCACTTTCAAGACTTACACACATGCTTAGTTCCTATTGGACACATATACTTTATTCTTATTGGTCACACATGCTTTAATCCAATTGGTCCATATATTGACTTTAGGAAAATTGCATGATTAGGGTAAGTTTTAATCTTATAACCCTTAATATTTCGCAAGAACTTAGTTCATACTTTAGTATTAAAGGTGTCGTTCCCGCAAGGAAGGAGAGTAATCTAATCCTAAAATCTAAGGCCAGAAAACTATAAAAGTGAAAATAAAAGATGCAACAGAAATTAATTACGAGAATTAAGTTCAACCAATCAAATCAGAAATTAAACACAAAAGTATTACTAACAAGCAATATGCAATCACAGTAGAAATCAACCTAAGGAATTTACTAATTTATGAGAAAGGAGATTTTACTTATCATTAATGTCCACCTAAGGAAGCCGATTATGTGTCAATGGAGTGTCAGTTCTAGACTATCCTTGGGCTGTTTGCTCTCTTTCGAGTTATAACCATTAAACCCCAAATTATAAAACCTAATCAGATTATGGAATTTGTAATCTCTCAATTCAAAAATTATCCAAAACCTAATTAGATCTGAAGCACTATAATAAACTATCAGAACATCACACGGGATCTCTCTCTACACAATTACCAATACAATTTGACATGGTTTCTATTAAATCTCCTAACTCTCATTAATATGATTTAATCATTTTTCATTCAATTCACCCTCTCAGTTTATTACTGACTTATGCAAGAATGCAATCAAATTATAACATTCATCCAATAATTATAATCGACTAAATTAAATCAAAATAAAATCCTGAAGGAGAGTTTAGAACATCATCAACATTCCAAATCCTATCATCATACTATCCATCTCAATTCTATACATAAATAAAATCGAAACAAAAAGAAAAAAATGACTTAGAATAGACGACAAAAGGTAGTGATGTTAGGAAACCTCCTGATCTAAGAAGCAAGTCGGGTCAGCTTCATCTTCCTCTTCCTTCTTCTTTTTCTTTCTTCTCCTTACAAGCCATGATTATGGCCCACATCTGAGCCTTCTATCACGATCGTGGCCTAGCCATTTTTTTGGCCCGAATGTCTTTCGAAACTCCTCCGTTCTTCGTAATGACCCTGAAACACCAGCAAACACATCAAGGTATCTTAAAAACATAATATTTAAGCTCAAAAGCTTGTAGTACCCCATAAAATACTTAAAACACAAATAATTAAAAAACTAACACAATTCTAACCTAAACACATATTGAATGATTGAATTAACAGCTAAACATATATCAAACTAGGCTTAAACACGATGAAATTTACACTTTTCAACATCCCTACACTTAAACATTTATTTGTCCTTAAGCAAACAAAACAACAAACAACGTAAAAACACAGAGCACACAATGAAATAATGAGGCAATGGCTTCAACTTCACAAAACAAATTTAGCTCTAAACATAATCATTCAAGTTGTTCTAAATTATTAACATGAAAAATCCCTGCCTAGGAACTCTAGACTAAATATACATATTAATCAAAACCTAAATGTCAAGTTTATTCACCCCTTTCAATTGTACATACACATTAATAATTATCTGGTCATTCAAATTTTATAACTAAACCTATGTACGTTTTCGTGAGAAGTTAAGCTACTTATAAGTTCGGTAGGTTTTTATTAGAAAAAAATCTTTTTATTGCTTTTTATGGACATGGACCCAGTCTTTTTACACGGAGGTAGACAATGGTGATGAATGTCGATCTGGTTACTCAACGAAGTCATGTTTTTAGTAAGTTTCTTGCTTGGAATGTCATTATAGCCTTTTGATGCCAAGGTAAACATTTGTGTTACGTTTCGATCTGATTACTCGACTATATCACATTTTCAACTAGCTATAACCTGAAGGCCAGTGAAATAGTTATTTATTTAAAATTTACGTACACATTTTTTTAGTAATGCCTACCTTGTTGCTTTAGCTACTTGTTTTCATGAAAAAATACTAACAAAGCTACTTAGTCAAAAGATCTAAAATTATCAATGAATGTGACAACTTATATGGTGATAAACTAACACTAATCCTAATTAACTTACATATTTTAGCCAAAGAAATAAGATTACTAATTTCACCAGCTAATGACTTTCCACAACCTAATAGATTATGTTAAAAATTAAATAGATTTCGTTCCATCTAAGCCATTGATACATTCATACAATTTACAATATGTAACTTAAACACACTAACAAAACAATATGAAAAATTCACACTCAAAATAAAACAGACAACCCTCCCTACACTTGAACAACACATTGTCCTCAATATAAGAAGGAGACAAACAAACATTCATAGAAGGAAATAACATAAAATAAAATAAACCAAAAATAAAAACTAAATTTAAAAAGAAAAGGGTTAGAAACAAAACCTTTATAGTGATGGAGGTGATGATGGTAAGGTGTTGAGACCAAATCTGCTTGACACTCGAGATTGTTGTCTTACCATGTAATTGTTTAAAAAGAGTAAGAGAATTAGTACTCCTAGATCATTTCGAATCATTAAAATTTTATTTTAAATTCAAAACAATCTAACTAAACACAATAATTTAAATATAACTACTGAACGTGCTAATATAGGGTCATTAGCTTAAATTTTCATCCTTGGAGTCATCTTTAATTGTTCAAACAGAAGGAAATCACTTCCTTATCCTTGTGAATCACTCCTCTGAGATATAGTTTGCAATGATGCCTATTGACCTTAAAAGTTTCCTTGTTAGCATTTTCCAGTTTGGGGGCACCATGATTGAAAACTTGAATGACCATAAAAGGTCTACTCTATCGAGATTTTAACTTCCCTAGAAACAACCTCAACCTTAAATTAAATAGCAGCACTACATCTGTCCTACCTTAAATTCCTTTTGCTTAAGATGAGAATTGTGCCATTTCCTTTACCTTCTCCTTGTAGATTTTGGCATTTTTGTATGCATTGTAATGAAACTCTTTAAGTTCGTCTAGTTATAGAAGTTGTTTTTCACCTTCTTGTTTCCAATCAAAATTTAATGCTCTCATTGCCTAGTATGCCCGATGTTGTAGTTGAATCGACAAATGACAAGCTTTTCTATATACAAGCCTATAAGGAGTTGTTCCGATAGGTGTCTTAAAAGCAGTCCTATAAGCCCATAAGCTATCATCTAGCTTCATTGCCTATTCCTTCCTAGAGCTGTTCACCGTCTTTTCCAAAATTTGTTGAAGCTCCTGGTTAATAACTTCCACTAGGCCACTAGTCTATAGATGATAAGGCGTACCAATGCAATGGTGAACTCCATATCTTTTTAAGAGGAAATCAAAAGATTTGTTGCAGAAATGTGTACCTCTATCACTTATTATCGTTCGTGCCACTCCAAACTAATTGAATAACTATTTGATGAACTTTTGCACAATCTTTCCATCATTGGTTGGAGATGCCATAGCTTCAGCCCAACGTGAGACATAATACACCCCCACTAAAATGTACATTAAATGGGGTGTTTATGTTATGAAAAAGTTTTAATATTTATAATCTCAATATTTTTGCAAGCACGCAGGTCATTCGTGTAGTACCTAAGGTATCATTCCCATAAGGAGGGTTAATCTAGTTCTAAAATCTAAGATCGCAGACTATTAAATAAATATTAATAAACAAAGAATTTTAATATGAGGACTAAATAAAACAAATAGCCAAATCAACTAACAAAACAATAATTGACAATTAACACTTAAATAGAAACAATCATGATAACAATTAACAATTTTAAATAACAATTAATGGAAATTGATTGATTTGTTGAACAATGATCGCACACCCTCAAATTCAACCTAATGAGTTTACCAAAAGAGAGAAAGGGAAAATTATCTATCCTTAATATCAACCTAATCGATTACGATTTATCGAATTAACGGTTCTAGATGATCCAAGGGGTCAATTACTCTCTCTTAAGTTATAATTGAATCCTAAAGCATAAACCATAATCAAATTATGGGAAGTTGTAATATCTTAATTAACAACCTATCCAAAACCTAATCAGTTTTTAAGTTCGCTAATAAACAATGGAAACTTAAATGTGATCTCTTTACACAAGATTTACCAACTTGATTTAATTTTGAATCTATTAATTTTCCTAACTCTCATTAGCTAAAATTAATCATTCTCTCTCGATTCACCCTCTCAGTTTATTATCGAGATATGAATTTTAGAATCAAATTACAATTAATTCAATAACCACATAAAATAATCAGATTTTATTAAATCAAAAATAATAATCCAAAGGTGAGTATAGAATATTAATCACAATGCAATTCTATTACCAAACTATATATCCTAATTCTATAATCAAATAAAACTAAAATACATAGGAAACCGAACTTGACTGGATGATGGGAACCGTGACTACAGAAAGCTTCTTATTCTGAGAAGCATGTCGTGTTTGCATGGTTTTCCTCTTCTCTCTTCCTTCGTCTATTTCTCGTTCTCTCAAGGTTCTCTTTTAATGTTTCATTTTTTAGTGGCTAATTAAAGCTCTTCAAATAGATCCCTTCTTCTATATTTTAATGTTCTATTTATATCTTGGAAGCCTTAGGGTTGATTAAGGTCGAAACGGTCTGAAAACTCTAGCAAAACTTGACATTTTTAGCTATCTTTATGTTTGCCCGACACTGGCCACGATCGTGGCCTAGATCATGTTGGCTCCCCTCTTTCTGTCACGATCATGGCTTGTTATGCCACGATCTTGGGCTATGGTTTTGGCCCAAAACTCTTCGAAACTTCTCTATTCTTTATTGTTTACTCTGAAACACTAACAAACATATCAAGGTACCTCAAAAACATAACATTTAAGCTCAAATACTTATACTAACCCATAAAAACATTTAAACACATAATGTAACACAATTAAAACCTAAACACACACTAAACACTCAAATTAACACTTAATACATAACAAATTAAGCCCTAAAACATTATGCAAATCACAACTATCAACATCCCCATACTTAAACGTTTGCTTGTCCTCAAGCAAACAAAACAACAAACACATACTCAGCGCACAACACACAACACACAACACACAATGCAATAATGACACAATGGCTTCAATTTCATGAAATAAGTTTAATCTTAAACATGTCATACATGTTATATCTAATCATTAACATGCAAAATCTACGTCTAAGGGCTTTGAACTAAATATAAAAATTAATCGAGATCTAAGTGTTAATTTATTTACCATTTTCAATTGCACCCACACAATAATAATTCTTTGGTCTTCAGACTCTATAACTATTCCTAAGTATATTTTGATGAAAAGTCAAGCTTATTACAAGTCTAGTAGGTTTAATTTATTTAAACAAGACTTAGTCTTTTACTCGAAGGCAAACATTGATGATGAATGTCGATCCGGTTACTTGACTAAGTCATTTTTGTTAAACAACTTGGCTGAAATGTCATTATAGCTTTTTGATGTGAAGGCACACATTTGTGATACGTGTTGATCTAGTTACTTAGCTATATCACGTTTTTAACTAGCTACTAGCTCTATTCATAACCTGAAGCTCAACAGAATTGTGATTTATTTAACACAATTTTTTATTTATTACCTACCTTGTTTAAGCTACTCATTTCCATGAAAAAAAACTAGTTAAGCTGCTTAAGTTGAAAGGCCTCAAATTATTGATGAATGTGACAACCTATGGGATGCTAAATTTATACTAAATCCTAATTAAGTTGTATATTTATCCAAAGACTCCTAATTCACTAATTTTGTGGGATAATGATTATTCACAACCTATTTGACTATGTTCAAAATTAAATAAATTTCACTTCATCTAAGCTATTGACACATTCAAACAATTCACACAATGCAACCTAATAACCTAATAACTATCATACAATATGCATGGTCATATTCAAAAGCAAAACACATAACCCTCCTCACACTTGAACAACACATTATCCTCAATGTGAGAAGAGAGCAAACAAGCACATAAAGACAAGAAATTACAAAATTTAAAGTAGACAGAAAAATAAAATATAATAGAAATAAACATTAAAAAATAAAACTAAAAGCTAATTTAAATAAATAAATGGGTTAGACACGAATCCTATGGAGATGGAGGTGGTTATGGTGTTGGAGGTGGCAATTGAACACACTGAGCCTCAAAATATCTGTGGATCTGACAGATATCCCAGCCTGGCGACGATGTGTCTAGGCCATCTCCATCATTCTAGTGTTCTCTGCAAGTGTCTTGTTGGTTTTGGAGATTGCATCTAGAACTTCCTTCCTGTCTTGCTCTTCTTCCTCTTCCTCGGATTCTTCACTGGACTTTGCTGCCCACTGTGGTGGGCTGAGCTTGAACTCACCTGACTTGACCTAATTCTAAAATATGTCTTCTCATTGATTTCCCTAAGTTCAATATTGTGGGAATGAAGGATCTCATCCCGCCATAGGTGGTGATGGTTTAAAAATTCAAGTGAGTGGACAATTAACCTATTACGGTCCACACTAAAATATTCCACAATGGCAAACACTATGTACCCCACTCCTAGATTGTTGCTCCTCTTTTGCAGAGTTGCAATAACGGCATTCAGTACATGTGTTGATGTGCAGACTAGAATACTGTGGTTCATGCACCACAACATAAAAAGTTCCTTTGTGGAACATTTGATGGTTTTAGTTTTATCAAAAAACCAACTGACACATAAATTTTGTAGCAACAAGTGTTTGTGGGACCTTATAATGTTGTTATAAGCATTCTTAGAATAAAATTGCTCAATTCTAGTAAGCTCATTCCAATATTGAGAAGGACGAAAATTTTTATGATGATCGATGATGAAGGATTTAGGGAATCTACACATCTCGCACATAATTTCTATATTTAATTCATAGGCTCGTCCTCCTAACCTAAACCACAATTCTTTGGGATTCCTATGGTCATAAGTCAATGAAGTGAAGAATTCCAATATGAGCTCTTGATAAATAAGAAATTGGAATCATATGAATTGGGCCCACTAGATTCTCTCAGCTAGGTTTTCTACCCTCTCACATAACTCTAGCCTATCGACCGTGTCAAAATCAAAGTATTTTGGAACTAAAATTTGTCTAGCATTAAGGGATCGGAAATGAGTACCTTCCTCCTCTATATAGATTGGGAAGGGCACACACTAAAGTCTACTGCTCAATTTCTTTTGCCACGTCCCTCAACTTACTATCATCTATATGGCTCCTATTGGGCTGATTGTTTAATGTACTGCATAATTGGGTAAAATTTGGAGGTTAAAAAATTTTAGAGAGATGTGAGAGCATTTGTAGGCTTGAAGTCTAGAGAGATAAAGTGAAAATGAAAATGAATATAAAAGTGAAGTTATAACTGAATATATAGGTGGTTAAAAAGTAAAATGGTAAAAATTTGCAAAGAAATTGTGTCCTCCTTTGTTATTACCTAGTTGCAGGCCATGACCGTGGCCTACGGGTTTCCCACACCATTAATTTTCTTCTTTGTTCTTTTTCCACTCTTTTCAATTTTACTTCTTAATTCTTTTGTAACCCTTTTTTACCTCTCTTTACTTGCTTTCTTAATTCATCCACTTTATTCTGAAATCCTATTCCTTCTTGATTTTATTTGAAAACAAAAAATAATCATAACTACGAAATTCAAACATTCTAAAAAAATAATTAAAGAAACTAATTTTCCATGGTTGCCTCCCATGCAACGCTTCTTTTAACGTTGTTAACTCGATGCTCCTTTAAGCTCACGATGGTCAGAATGAATGGTGCAATCGTAGCATCGTCATTAATTTCAAAGTTTGAACTTTAGCTACCATACTACAATCCCTACCTTCCTTACAATTCTCTTTCCCTTACCTTTTTCTTCGCGAGCCCTTCTTCCTTAATGCATTCTTAGGACCCTCAATATCCTCCCATTCACCTTGAGGTTCAAATTCTTTGCTATTTTGTGGAGGTAAAGGAGATTCGTAATCTTTCCGCGACATTTGGAAAGTTATTTGCTCTTTTACTATCCTCAGAGTTAATTCGCCCCCATCAACATCAGTGATTGAACGCACAGTGGTCTGGAACGTTCGTCTAAGAACTATTAGGGTATCCACATCTTCTCTAATGTCCAATATGTAAAAGTTTGTTGGAAAGGTAAATTTATCAATTTTTACTTAAACATCCTTTATAATCCCCATCGGTTTGTGCATCGTTTTGTCGGTCGTCTTTACCAAAAACTTGGTAGGCACTAACTCTCTTAACCCCAAATTCAAGCTAAAGGTGTAGAGAATCATGTTTATACTCGTTCCTAAATTCACGACCGTCCTGTCTATGATGACTGTATTGATTCTGCAAGGGATGAAAAAGTCCCCTGTTCTCTTTCTTCTGTACGATTTTAAGGTCGTCTTCTGATATTCGCTCCTTAACCTTCTTCTTGACGAATTCCTTCATTGTGAGCTTCGGCTGTACTTGTTTAGTCACTTCCTCAACCTTATTTTGCTCAATCTCCTTCAAATTCCTCACTTCCCTTCCTTCAAATAACTCCTGCTGAGCAAAAATAGGATGTGGAAATATATGTCGAGTTGCCTTAATTGACTCGTTCACTGGCTCGCTCAAAAGGCCTTCTTAAGCTTTCCCTTTTTCTCCTTCTTCCTGCACCTGTTTCAGTTCTTCACCCTGGGTCTGACTAATAACCATTATATGTTCTGTCATATTAGACTCGATGTTGCTTAGAAGAGTTCCAGCATTCTGAGTAGACATTGCCTCTGCTAATTGGCCTACTTGGACTTTTAGATTATGTATGGACGAGGCATGGTTCTTCGTTACTTTTTCAAATTTGTTCTCGAGCCTCCTATGTGCCTCCAATTTTATCCAAAATCTTGTCTGACTTCAATTCCATCGAGCTTGCTTTATTTTGCTAAAAGCTCGATTGTCCCTGAGGCCTAAACTGTCTGCCAATGTTGTTCAACTAAGAGAAGTTAGGGTAGTTCTTTCACGCAAGTTTGTAAGTGTTGGAATAGGGATTGTTACCCCCTTCTCATCCATATGCGCTCACATGTAGTTCACTTGCTACTGATTATCTACTTTCATCAAATAACACTCTACAGTGTCATAGTCTAGTTGGCTATAAAGCTCACACTTTAAATGTACAGCCTTCACCAGAGCTGAGGACGACGCCTTCATAATATTGAGTTGTCGTGTCAAATTGTCGATCTTTACTTGCATCTCAGTCATTTGATTGACCGTGACAATACCCTTATGCTCTCTGAAAGTAACAGGTTGCCTACCTGCTCATTCATGTATAAACAACTGTTGCTTGCCATCTCCTCTATCAACTCCTCTGCTTCATCAACTATCTTTGCAAAAAGGATCCTCCTGAAGCTGCATCGATTGTGCCTCTTGTTGATGGGTTCACTCCATTTTAGAAAGTTTGTAAAAGGAACTCCTTGGGTAGGTTGTGTTGTGGGCACTTCCTTTGCAAATCCTTATATCTTTCCTATGCTTCATAGATTAATTCCCTATCACCTTGTTGGAAATTGGTGATTTCCTTTATAATCTTGGTGGTCTTCATCAATAAAAAATACTTATTTAAGAGAGCATATACAAGCTGATCCCACGTCGTGATGTTTACTGGGCTTAGTAAATGGTAACAATCCTTTGCTCGATCTTTAAGAGTAAAAGGAAATAGCCTGATTCTAACTGCATCCTTCGACATGTGATGATACCGAAAAGTATCACAGATTTTGAGGAAGTTAACTATAACATTAGCCAATTTGTAGAATTGCACATTTTGTTGAAACACATTGAGAAGTGCAGGTTTAATTTCAAATGAGGCCACTTGAACAAGCAGCCTTGCTACTCCTTCGTTAGACAGGTTGAACCCTGGGCTCATGAAGTCTATCAGGGTCCTCTGTTGTCGTCCTTAGTTCACTCCTTGATCTATATTATGTTGAAATTCCTTAGCCATTGTTGATTTTCCTATCTCTTCTTCTTCCCCTCACTAAGCTTTCCTAAGGGTTTGTTCTAATCGATTGACATTTAAATATAATGTCTTTGCTGCACGACTCAAATCTCTCGTGACTCTTATATTTATGCAAGCACACGGGTCATTCATGTAGTACCTAAGGTATCGTTCCCACAAAGAGGGTAAATCTAGTCCTAAAATCTATGGTCAGAGACTATTAAATAAATATTAACAGATAATGAATTTTAACACAAGGACTAACTAAATCAAATAACCAAATCAACTAACAAAATAATAATTGACAATTAACACTTAAATAGAAACAAGCACGATGACAATTAACAATTTTAAATAACAATTAATGGAAATTGATTGATTTGTTGAACAATGATCGCACACCCTCAAATTCAACCTAATGAGTTTATCGAAAGAGAGAAAGGGCAAATTATCTATCCTTAATGTCAACCTAACCGATTACGATTTATCTAATTAACAGTTCTAAATGATCCTAATGTCAATTACTCTATCTCAAGTTATAACTAAACCCTAAAGAATAAATCCTAATCAGATTATGGGAAGTTGTAATCTCTCAATTAACACCCTATCCAAAAACTAATCAGTTCTTAAGTTCTTTAATGAACAATTAGAAACCTAACTGTGATCTATCTACACAAGATTTACCAACTTGATTTAATTCCAAATCTATTAATTTTCCTAACTCTCGTTAGCCTAAATTAATCATTTTCTCTCGATCCACCCTCTTAGTTTATTATTGAGATATGAAGTGCAGAATCAAATCACAATTAATTCAATAACCACACAAAACAATCAAATTTCATTAAATAAAAAATAATAACCCAAAGGTGAGTATAAAACATCAATCACAATGCAATTCTATTATCAAACTATATATCCCAATTATATAATCAAATAAAAATGAAATACATAGGAAACATAACTCGACTGGATGATGGGAGGTTGCGACTATGGAAAGCTTCTTATTCCAGGAAGCACGTCGTGTTTGCGTCGTCTTCATCTTCTCTCTTCCTTTGTCTCTTTCTCGATCTCTCAAGGTTCTCTCTTTTAGGGTTTCGTTTTTTGGTGGCTAATCAAAGCTCTTCAAATGGCTCCCTTCTTCTGTCTTTTAATGTTCTATTTATATTTTGGAAGCCCTAGGGTTGATTCTGGGTTAAAACGGTCTAAAAAGTCTCGTGATACATGATGTTTTCAGCTATTTTATGTCTTCCCAATGCAGGCCATGATCGTGGCCCTGCTTGGCATGATCGTGGCCAGCACCTAATGCTCTCTGCCATAATCGTGGCCCAAAGTGCACAATTGTAGCCTGGGTCTTGTTGGCTCGCCTCTTTCTATCACAATCGTGGCCTATTGTGTCACAATCATGAGCCATAGTTTTAGCCCAAAACTTTTTGAAACTTCTCTATTCTTTGTCGTTTACCCTGAAACACTAACAAACACATCAAGGTACCTCAAAAATATAACATTTAAGCTCAAAGACTTATACTAACCTATAAAAACACTTAAACACATAAAGTAACATAATTAAAACCTAAACACACACTAAACACTCAAATTAATACTTAATACATAACAAATTAAACCCTAAAACATAATGCAAATCATAACTATCATACATGTTCCCCATTATGGATGGAAAAGGACCTATAAAGTCGATGCCCTATGCATCAAAGACTTCCACTTCTAAAATGATAAATAAAGGCATCTCATCTCTTTGGAAATGTTACCTAGTCTTTGACATCGATCACATTATTCCATGAAAGTTTGAGCATCCTTAAACAGTTGTGGCCAATAAAATCCACTCTTGAGAATCTGAACTCTCGTCTTGTTTGCTCCATAATGGCCAACATATTGACCCTTATGACATTGCTTTAAGATGTCCATCATTTCTTCCTCCGAATCACATCATCACGTTAACACATCAGTGCAAGTTTTATATAAAATTGGCTAATCCTATACATATCGGGTACACTTATGCAGAAATCTCTTTCTTTATTGATAAGATAAATCAGAAGGGAGCTTACAACTGCCAATATAATTTGTTATATCAGCAACCATGGCATAGCCAGACTTTCAAGCAACATTAGAGTTTCATCAAGAAATTCTCATTAATATCTTTGCTTGGCTCGCATTACCCTCCTTCCAGTCTTGATGAGTGGTCTCTGACCACATTTTTTCTCCTTTTTAATCTCTCACTTCTATATCAAATTCTTGTAAAAGTAGCACCTATTGAATGAGCCCGGGTTTCGCATTCTTTTTATTGGAAAGATATTTTAACTCCATGTGATCGGTGAATACGATTACCTTTGATATAATCAAAATTTATCACATGCATACACCACTGCGAGTAATTCCTTCTCTGTGGTGGTGTAATTAAGCTGAGGTCCTACAAAGTTCTTGCTGGCGTAGTAGATCGCGTGCAACCTTTTATCTTTCCTTTAGCCTAATACACAACCTATAACTTGGTCACTTGTATCACACATAAGCTCAAATGAAAGTGTCCAGTCTAGTGGTAATAGAATTGGTGCTAATGTTAGTGCTTCCTTTAGTTTAATGAAGGTAACCGTACATTTTTCATCAAACAGAAAGGCATATCCTTGACTAACAAGTTTGTCAAAGGTCTTGCAATTTGTGAGAAGTCTTTAATAAATCGACAGTAAAATGCGCATTACTTAAGAATCCTTGCACACCTTTTATATGGCTTGGTGGTAGGAGTTTCTTTATAACTTCTGTTTTTGTTTTGACCAATTCAAATCCTTGGTGTGAGATTTTATGCCTTAGCACGATCCCCTCTTGCACTATAAAGTGGCATTTCTCCCAATTCAGTACTAAATGTGACTCTTCACATGTTTGAAGCACTCTATCCAAATTAGTTACACACATTTGAAAAGATTCTCTAAAACTTGAAAAATCATCCATGAACACCTCCATTATATCTTCGATCACCTCAGTGAAGATAAACATAATACATCTTCGAAATGTAGCTGGGGCATTGCATAATCTAAAAGGCATCTGTCTGTACCCAAAGGTATCATAAGGGTAGCGAATGTGGGGTTTTCTTAATCATCAGGGTAGACAAAGATATGATTGTATCCCGAATATCCATTGAAGAAGCAGTAAAACGAACTACCAGCCATCTTTTCTATCATCTGGTCTATAAACGGGAGAGGAAAATGATCTTTTTTAGTCATTGAGTTGAGTTTACAATAATTTATGCACACTCTCTATCCTATGACCATTCTTGTTGAAATTACTTCTTCACTCTTGCTTTCTATTATAGTCATTCCACCTTTTTTCGGTACACATTGTATTGGACTAACCCATTCACTATCGGAGATGCGATAAATTATCCCTGCATCTAAAAGTTTGATTATTTCCTTCTTGACTACCTCCTTCATGTTAGGGTTCAACCTTCGTTGATGCTCCCTCACCATTCTACATCCTTCCTCGAGGTTTATTCGATCCATGTTGGGCTTATACCTCGAATATTAGAAATATATCATCTGATGGCCTTTATTCACTTTCTAACAATTGTTACCACCTTACTTTCTTGTTTCCTATTCAATTAATTGGAGATGATGATAGGTAACATTTGAACTTTACCTAGAAATGTAACACCCCACTCCCGCTAGACCCGAACCCGATATCGATAATGATATCTGAATCTGTGCCCCGTGAGGGTGGCGTGCCACATCACTTAACAATTAAAAATCGGTATAATTTTTTTTAAAACCACAAACATCAATTACAGAAAATCAATAACCAAAATATTCCACTTTTTTTAATAATCATTTGATACAAGCAATGAAATCAACAGAACTTTTATTAGCCAATTGGGCCCATTTCAAATGACAACATACAATCATTTCAGTTTTTCAGAATTAATACAAACTGTAATATTCAATTACAAATAATACACAATTTTTACGGAAAATACATTTAGTGACATATAAAGAAAACCAATGCAGACGCGAACTGATCCCGACCTCTAATCCTGTCTCGCA
>JAOQML010000197.1:19016086-19043704 GCA_027568935.1 Erythroxylum urbanii
GATGCCATGTGGAGTTCGATAGTAATTACACGTAGCGCTCCGTTATCTTAGGTTATGTGTCGGAATGACCTACGGGCATTCCGGTACGTATCCTAGGGTAATGGGGGGTTACACTGGTAGTTGTAATTTTCATTACATCAGTATTGATTAGTACCATTACTTCTTAGCACTCACAAATTTTAAAAACCTTTGTAATTGGCTTCCATGTTTTTATAGAGTTAAGTTGTGGATTCCGTGAATAATATACCTTTATTTGATCCTCAATTGGCTTTATGTTCTCATCTAATTGAATTATAGGAAGAAAGATTACACAAAAATGTAACAAGCACACAAATTCTGGAAATTTGGATCCTTTTTACTTTAGTTGTTGCTTGATCGACACATATAGGTTTTCCGATAAAGCTTGCAATGTGATTTAAACAAGTTATGGTCTAATACTCTAAGGGAACTCTTTATATGCAAACCCAAATTGGTATATGTTTTTGCTTGAGGTCGTCCATCCTCATTATATGCTTTAAAGTTTGTAGAAGAAGAGGTTTATGATTGACATGTCATGGACCTGCTTGCAATACTTTATTAGCATCCTCATCATTTAAGAATCTGAATAAAAACACATCCTCACTATTAATGACTACATCCAAAAATCCATGAACCTTTTAGTTATGCTTAGCCATTGTTTCATCACTGGAAAAGCCATCCTCTTATTAAGGAAAAAACCAAGTTGTGTGGAATTCCATTTGCTAGCTCTATCTTTTTGCACATCTAAAGGAAGGGACGTAATTCTAGTTTAGAGGAAGAATTGGGAGGACAGGAATTAAGTTTGAATTCTTGTGAAGAATCTTTAGCAACCTGATCCCAAGTCTTCTTGACAAGGAGAGTGTTAATAGAAGCATTTATGGAAATTGAGATAGTGTCAGGAGAAGAATAATTTGAAGGTTGAGAGGTTGAAATTAAAGTCGAGAAGTAAGATCAATTATGGAGGGAAGTTAATGAATGATGGATAAAGAGTAAGTTAGGAGGTTAAAAGGAAACATAAGTAAACACAGCTAAATGCCAAACATAATGAAGCAATCAAGAAGTTTAAAGAAGATAGATCAGAAGTGTAAAGAAAGAGCTTGAGGAAAAGGAAGTAAAAGTAGCTAGACAAACCATGTAACACCCCCTATATGAAACCGACAACCATCCACACACATAGCAACTAAATTCCTATACACACATTCAAAGTATACAATTATATTTAATAATACACATATACACATTAGAAAACTCCTAAATGCTTAACATTATTATTTAACATTTACATGGTAATCCAAAAGAAAACATACAATTTCCCTTTTTTTATTACATGTGTAATCATCTATAACTAAAAACATATTCCAAAAGTACTTTTTCTTCTATATGCTGGCCTTAGTCCCTACAGATGTTCCTTGTACCTCACTCCTATCACTGGGACCTACATAGATTAACACTCGTGTTAAGCTTGAAAGCTTAATAGGGAAAACACTTAGTTTGGATGACAACTCACAGTAGTCATCTGCTAAGCACACATATTAAGAAATATCACAACTCATATACCATAAATTCACATTGATGAACCAAACATTGATATTCAATGCTCATGTAAACAATGATGGCATACTTAAGCAAAGTGCATAATGTAAACATGCTTCAATATGTTATTCATATACCATAAATTCACACTTATAAGCCAAATATTGATACTCAATACTTATTGATAAAAAATATCAATATAATTGCAAATCATTACAATCATTACAATCAAATCAAATGCTCATCAATACCAATTATTCATGTTTTCATACTATATTTCTTTTTTATGACTGTTAAGTTTCCTTTTTGTGTTAATTCTGCACATTTTTTATGGGTGTGGATAACGGGGCTGTGGATATCTGAAGATATCAAACTGTGGATACCTGAAGGTATTAAACTGTGGATACCCTAAGGCATCAAACTATAGATACCTGAAGGTATCGAAATGTGGAAATCAGTGGTGTCAAACTGTAGCAGCTACAACGTAACCTTATTCTGTCCACTATCAAGACAATAGAGTAGGCACTGAAACATTTCCTTTATCCATTTGCCAATTTCACAATTCATATATTGACAAGTTATATGATATACTTTTCAAGTCATAAAATATGTATCTGTGTTCATACATGAACTTCATAACTTATTACCATTAGCAAGGTGTCAAAATCACACTTGTATAATCATATTGTACACATATGAGTAATAAATATGCATACAAATCATTTATGTACATGAAAGTTTTCTTTGGAATACATTATGCTCAATCTTAAATTCCAATGTTCAATCACCCAATTCACATATCGTAAGTCCTATTTCATTTATTTGTATGTGTTTGAAAAGTTTCATACACACTTATAAAGGTTCGGATAAGATGCGGTAGAAATTGGAAACAAAAACAATGCCACAATTTTGACAAACACTCTCTCCATTTATATAACTAGTTATTCCGTAATATGTATATAAAAAAGTCATAAATGGGGTTTCGAGTATTATAAATTTTTTTTCCTCTATGTCTATAGTTTCTATAGCACTAACAATTAGATCATTTGGAATTTTAAATCATGATATATAGGCAAAATATCACAAGCTGCTCTAAAATAGGGTAATAATGACGTCACCTTTTTATATCTCAATTTCCAAGGTCATAGAGCCAGAAATAAGTCAAATTCCTTGTAGCGATATTTAGCTATATGTCTTAGGTTTCATATTTCAACTAAAATCACACAATTTGGAGGTCTGTAGGCTGAGTTATGGCTCAAACAATAGGATTTACTCAAATAAACCCTAGATAGAATTCCACTACATGATACTCTCTTGTCATATACAACCAAGTTCATGCAAAGTAACACCAAAATAACACCAAATAACATCCTAGAAACAATTACACATCCAAATGAATCTTTATATCCACTTAATTAGAATCAAATATAGATATCAACTAAGTGAAGTCCCAAGCCTCAAAATTGACAAAATAGGTCTTCTATTGCCTTCCCTTCCCTTCCTCTTTGACTTTGCCTGACTCACCCACTAGAAACACCAAAAATATATCTCTTAATCCCACTTCCAACCTTATAATTTCATTCCTTCATAAGCAGAGTAAGAAGAGATAAAGGAGAAGAGAGAATCCCTAACTTTTACCTTGATTTCCACCTAAGATTGACTTGATTTCTTACATGAAAAATGATGGGATGAAAAAGCTGAAATGGAGAGGAGAAAAATCTGAACTTAAAACCTCTAAAATGTCATACATCTCCCCTCTTCATATCCCCATTCCAGAACTTTCAAGACTCATAAATATGCTTAATTCCTATTGGACACACATGCTTTGTTATTATTACATGCCTTAATCTAATTGGTCTATTTGTTAACTTTAGAAAAATTACATATTGGTCCTACTTCCTTTACTTCCCACATTAGCCTATAATATTATAAATTAATTTCATTCCCATATGTCAATTTTCTAATGTAATAAATTTCATACAATTTGGTTAATTATTCTAGGAATTATACTTGAAACACTACAAGTTGTTTGAAAACAAGGATAATATCTAAAACTCAACTTCAAAATAGAATTTAAAACTCTTAGAGGTAAAATCAGATTTTGATACCTTCATGAAAGTTTTAGAACTGTGTCGTTAGTTTAATCTCCAATTGAAATTATCCAATTTAGAGGTCTACAAGCCAAGATATAATTACAGAAATATGTTCAATGGAACCTATCCATTCAACGAGGTACACATCCTAAATCAACTAACTTTGGTCTTATTACAAGAGCAATATAAAAACACATCAAATTTATCCAACAAAATTCTATAAGCAAATAGGATACTTCTTCTACCAATTTCCCTGACATCAAATTCATAAATGCAAGTAACATATCAAAAATTCTCATACATATTTCACATCTAAGTATGTATGTCCATGCCAAAATGAACAAATTACCCATTAACCCATGTCTTTTACATTAAGTACCATAATGTCTCTTGCTAAGATGCACTTAATTAATTCATTATGTTCACTTCTTAATACATCCTAGACATGCTATAATACTTCCAAGGTATATATTAGGGGTTATAAATCAAGACTAGGAAAAAGAAGAATGCAAGTGAGCTGAGTATCTAAGAGAAAGATAAATTACAAAGAGTTATGGGGGGTGAAGAAGACTAAATAGTGAAAAAACTAGAAGAGTAAACATGCTGGATAGTTACTATTCACGTCACTATGAGGTCCTCGCACGGTGTTTCGCTCGCTCTCATCCCTATGATTTGTGCTCATAGTGGTTCAGTCATGCTTACACTCATAGTGTTTCTCTAGATTCTTTCACGATGCTTCTTAAGACACTATCATAGTGATTACCTGTTATTGATCTAGAATTAACTTAAAACCATCTTTTATAAAGACATAACTGATATAAGTCAAATGCGATCTAAATGTTATAGAAGCATGTTCAATTAAGTGGATTACTAAATGAAGATCCCATTATACACATAAGTAATTTTTAGAAATTTTGATACTTTTAAAAATTATATGGCCACCTAAGATGTAATAAAGTTAAATTTGTTTACATTTTCATTAAGGGATTAAGATTAAAAGTTGTTAAACGCATTACCTATAATATCAGTCACAAAATAGGGAACTTTTACATAGAAGTTTTTTACAAAATATTTCCTACGATGAAAGATAGCAAAATTGAGAAACAAAATCTCTTTTTATGCATAGTTTAACAATGAAACTCAATATAAGTTACAAGAGAGACTTAAATATTTGTTGAGGAAGTGTCCATATCAAGACCTACCTATATAAATACAAATTCAGACCTTTTATGGTTTAATAAACTTGATAGGGAGATACAAAACCTACTTATGGGATGAATTTTTTTAAATCAAAATTGGTAAGTAAAATTCCCACCTAATCTTAGTATACTAAATATGGAAGAGGACAATAAAGACTTTTCAAGCTTAAACATGTCTTTTCTTGCAATAATCAGTGCAACCATAAGTGATATAGAAGGTAAATTCACATTTAGTTTAGAGATTAAAATATTTTCTTCTTAATCTTATATGAAAACTAATAAATTTATGGCTAATGATTAATCTAGCTAGAGCTTGAAAGAAAGCCAAAAAAAAGGATAGGAGGATAAGGCCTATAAAAAAGAAACTAATAAGTACACTAAAATAAAGCAGAAAAGAATAATAGTAGGATAAGGCCTACTAGCACTTTTTGCAATCATGAAGGAGAGGACATAAGGACATTGCTAGGAGAGGGCACAAGGACATTGCTTTGATAATTAATCATGATTAAGATGGAAGGACAAATATTTTTAAAGAGGTACTTATTAACCTCTTTTTCTCTGAATCTGTGAACATTAACCACTATATTTAATAGTAACTTACCCTTTTTATCTAGTTATTAATGTCCCACTGGTAGCTTTCATCTTTCAACAAGACATATAGTGGTTCCTATTTGAAGTAGCTCAAAGCATTCCACCATCATAGAGGCCCAACAAGAGCTAGGTAACTTGGTTTCAGAGTTCCCATCCATTCAAGAGTCCTTGGAGAATTGAGGGAAGACTTTAGTTTGTCATAAGGACATTTCCAAATTATAGATGAGTTTAGTTATAGTAGATATATCCTCCCAAAAACCAAAATTTTTCCACTCTACCCTAGTGACAGGACCTACTACAAACAGAATCCAGAACATGATCTTACAATTTGATTGGTTTCTTTTTGAACAAAAATCCTTCTTTGCCTCAAATACAAACTTGGGCATAGGGCAACAGGGTCTCGGAAAATTTTCTATTGAATGAAGAGGACCTAGTCTCTCATTAGTTATGGAAGCTGGACCTTGGCACATTAAAGGTTAACCTATGTTTGTGGAAAAGTGGTTTCTAGGTATGGAATTGGATAAAATTGGAATGGAGTTCTTTCCCATATGGATCAATTTCCATAATGTTCCACTAGAGTACTAGAAATTGGATGGTTTGAGCTTTCTTGCTAACTTAGTAAGCAAACCTTTAACTTTTGAATCTCCCACTACAAAGCTTAAAAGAATCTGTTTTGCTAGAATTTGTGTTGAGGTTAAGATATGTGATGAACTATTTGAGGCTCTCACTGTAATGAAATTTAATGAAGCTAGTGAGCTTTTTAGAGCTTCCTATATTAGTTTTGCAAGAAGGTATGGAAAGGAACAAGTAGATTGTTCAAAAGAGGAGATAACTAAGAACTAATTGGAATTGGGAAATTAATGGAGCAAGGGGAAATGGAAACCTGTTAATAAGAACTAGGACATTACATTTGTATGTAGAGTTGCTTCTGAAATCACTGGAGCTTCCAAACCGGTAGAAGTAATGAGGGACCAAGAATTTATTCTTGCTGAGAAAACTTTGGCTAAGGCTAAAAAGGAGGAAGGCAATAAGAGTATAGTAGATGACTCTAAAGATAAAGAACCAATTAAGGAGGAGAAATCAATCCTAGAAACCTATAGTCAAATGGAGATTCTTCTAAAGAATCCCACTCCAACTTCAAAAAAAAAATCTAACAGAAAGAAAAAGAAGGCTAGGGGGTTGATAATTTCTCTAATTCACCTTAGTTATAATTTTTTTAACATTACAGAGATAAATGAACCTCCTAAGAGACAAGTAATAAATGATCTACATAAATGTAAAGAATCCATGAAGTTTTTGGGACCTAGATGGATTTTTGGATCCAATTATTATTATCACCATAATGAAAATCGACAATTTCTTGTTCAGCTTGAGACTCTAGGACCTTATGATTTTAATGCTTTTTTTTCTTTTAATCTACCTAGAATATCACTGGAGATTTGTTAGTGTAGGTGATATAGGAGTTCCTATCATTTGGTATAATGTTAAGGAAGATCAATTCCACTTATATATGTCTCATCCAAAAACTTCATAATGCTAATAATCTAAAGGATTTTCTCCCTACTTCTTGTTACAACATTATGTATAAGTTGTTATCCAAGCTGATAACATTAAAACTAAAGGATAGCTTGAAAAGTTTAATTCATCATTCTCAAAGTGCACTCATACATTGTAGATCTATTTTTTATACTAAATCAGGAGCTATTGAGGGACTATGAAACTAATAAATCCATCAAAAGTTGTATAATCAAAGTGGATTTTCGAAAGCTTTTGATAATATTAGTTGCAATCATCTTGTGTTATCTTGAATAGCTTAGCTTCCCTACCAAATTTATCTCCTGGATTAATGTTTGCATCTTAATATTTCTTTCAACATTCTCATAAGTGGAAATCCTAGCCATTACTTCAAGGGTACTAATGGGATTAGGCAAGGGGACCCCATCTCCCCTACCTTTTTATTATTACTTCAGAAATTCTTACAAGGATTATTAAGAAAAGCACCTAAAACAACCTCAATTTTAAATTCCATCATAAATAGAGTGAATTAAAGCTTACTAATTTAACCTCTGCAGATGATTTGGTATTGTGATCTAGAGCTAATTCTTCTTTTATTTTAGTCTTACACAATTCTCTCTAAGAATTCTGTAGGATCTTAGG
This sequence comes from Erythroxylum urbanii, assembly GCA_027568935.1. NCBI lineage: Eukaryota > Viridiplantae > Streptophyta > Magnoliopsida > Malpighiales > Erythroxylaceae > Erythroxylum > Erythroxylum urbanii. Next base: position 19,023,678 of record JAOQML010000197.1, read on the forward strand.
GATAAGAATTAACCAAAACAAAAGCATGATATACTTCTCTTCTAATGTTAAATCCATTGCAAGGTTAAGGATGATGACTGGCTTGAATTCTTTTCCTTTTAATAATTTTGAGTTCCCATCTCCTTCAAAAAGTTAAAAGTATCAAGATTGTTTACCCCTTTTGGAAAGTTTTAAAAAAAGAATCAATGCGTGGAAAAATAGGTATTTGCCTTATGTAGGGAGACTTCTTCTTATCTCTTTTATTTTGAGAAGCCTTTATACATAATAGAATTCTTAATTATTCCTTATGGACTAGTAATATATGATAGTTGTGATTTGTATTGTGTTTTAGGGTTAGATTTGATAAATATTTTTATGTCATTACAACTGTTTAGTATGCATTTAGAGTTTAGTTTGGTTAGTTTTTGTGTTTAAGTGTTTTTATCGGTTAGTTTGAATCTTTGAGCTTAAATTGTATATTTTTAGGTACCTTAATGTGTTTGCTAGTGTTGTAGGGTAAACAGGGAATAACGGGAAGAGTTAAAGAGTTTTTGGGCCAACAAGCACAGGCCACGATTGTACACTCTAGGCCACAATCATGACAGAGAGCATCAAGTCAGGCCACGATCGTGCACTTTAGGCTATGATCACGGCAGAAAGGAAAAAATGTTAGCCACGATCGGGGCAGGTAGGGCCACGATCGTGCACTGCATCGGGTTGACAGAAAAACTCAAGTTTCGGACCAATTTTTAGACCATTTCAACCCGACTTTAATCTAGAGCCTCAAAGATATAAATAGAATATGATGTGATCGAAGAGAGGGAGAATGAAGAGCTACAAAGGAGAGAGACTCTCTCGAAAATCTGAGTGAAAACCTACTTAGAGATCAATCGATCGAGGAAGGAGATGAAGCAAGAAAGGCACGGAGACACATTTGATGCGATGTACTTCCCAGAATAGGTGGTTTCTAGTAGTCACACCTCCGAGATCCATTTTGAAAGTATATTCTAATTGTTACTTCGATTTCATTGATGTATGGAATTTTGGAGATTGATTAGAATTATTTTTTGTATAGTGTTGATGTTTGTCTAAATTCACCTTTAAGTTGATTTATTCTTGAGATTAATAAGATTGTTTTGACTATGTTTATTTCGATTTATTGTGATTTAATTCGATTCTTCATAACTGGGCAATAAACTAAGAGGGTGAGCTGGTAAAAATCATCGATTTGAGATAACGATAGTTGGGTAAATCGTTAGGTAGAGAATTGAATCAAACTGATCGAGTTTTGTAATGAGAGATCGAGCACAAATTTCCAGTAGGTTAATAGATAACATTAGAACTATTTTAGGTTTTGGACAAATTACGGATCGAGAGAATTCAATTTCTATAATTTGAATTAGAGAATATCAATTAGGGTTAAGAATTATAACTCGAGAGAGAGTAATTCACCCTAGGACTATTTAGGCCTATTAAATCGGAAAATTCATAATTGGATAGATTTTCTTTAATTTTGAATAAATTCCCCTTTCTCTCAATTGGTCCCTTCTAGGTTGAAATTTAGGTTATTTGTGTGAGTTGCTTCTGTTTATTCTTTTGGTGATTTAAATTATCATATTTGATTCTTGATTAGTTTTAATTACTACAATAGTTGTTTAATTAGGTTTTGCAAACTTAGTTCCCATTAGATTTAAAACTAGTTATCTTCCTTGTAGTTCGACACCTTAGGTACTATGCAAATGACCTGTGCGCTTGTGATAATTACTAAGGTTAAAAATATTGAAACTTAGAGCATGTAACCTTGAGCGAACAAGTTTTTAAAGCCGTTGCCGAGGAAGGAAATTTAATTTTTTAATCTAAGGTGTTTTTCCACTTTCTTTTGTTTTTTAAATTAGGTTTTAAAAAAGGGAACAATTTGGGGCATAAAGTAGAGACACGTCAAGACATCTTAGAGTGAGAATGCGACATCTGAAGAGTTGAATGCTAAAAAGAGATAAAAAGAGCAGCCATGGAGGATGCGTATTATAGGGAGCAAAAGATGTTTACGGAATTCAATGAGCCCCAATTTGGTTGGGGAAATCATCATCCTTATATGAACTTGTACACTTCTGGGTGGCAGAACCACCCCAAATTCTATTAGTCCAACAATGTAGGGAATCATTTAGGAAATCAAGACCTAGATGAATTTCAATATGATGAATCCAGTTTCAATATGGACAAAATCATATATAAGCTCAAAGATATGGAAGAGAACCACAAGAGATTGGAAAACAAGTTTGAACAAGTAACAGAAGATCATGCCGCTTCTATTCATAATCTAGAGGTTCGAATAGGCTAGGTTTTTAGGAATTTTGTAGATAAAGTATAGAAAACTGTCTGCACAGCATGAATGTAAATTCAATAGAATCATGTCAGGCTATCACACTTAGGAATAGGGTAGAGCTAAATGAACCAGCACAAAATCAAGCTAAACTTAATCTTAGAGAGGACGAAGAAATCAAAGAAGAGGATGAAGAAAAGAATGCCAACCCTCCCTATTATCCACCAGTCCTCGATATGCCACATGTGAAAATTGAACATTCTTTAGTAATTATCCATACAAAGAAATCTATCCTTTGGATTGATGTTGATGACAAGACATTTAACATGAGTGAAGTGTTTAAGAATCCAAAGGTTAGTAGCTCATTCAGGATAATTGATGCGTTTGAATCGTATAATGAGCAAGAGGACGAAGAACAGATGACAGCAGACATCGAGTTTGAAGATGCAACGAAAGTCTCTATTCATAAAGCAGAAAAAGAAAAGGAGACAAAGGTGATTAAGGAAGAAGAAAAACAATTCACGTTCATACAGGACAACCTGTTGGATTCGCTGGAAGATTCAGGTAGTTTCATTATTCCCTATTTTATTGACAGTTTGTTAATGAGAAGGACATTGATAAAATTAATTGGTTTCTCAACTTTATCAACATTGTCCTTCTATTTATTTTGCAATTTGTAGCTTACTTATAGGCTACAAAACTAATTTTGAATGAAAAAGGGTGGAAGTAAACTGTTCATAATTGATCCTGGTTAAGTTTTCAATAAAAAAGTGTCAAGCTACCGACGTTAAAAGGAACGCTAAATGGGAGGCAACGTATGGAAAAATTAGTTCATATTGACATTAGTTAGATTAGTTGAAATTTGTAGTTAGGTTTATTTTGGATTGCATGAATAAAAGCAAAAAGAGGAATAGGATTTCGGAGTCATGGGGAAGAGTACGCACACGTATTAAAAGAAGTGAAGAAGAATTATTAAATGAAAGAAGGAAAGGATTGGAAAAAGAAGGTCTTGGAATCAAGTTATAAGCACTAGCCACGACCATGACCAGTTAGGTCACGATCGTGGTCTGCGACTTAAGAAGTTCTTCGGTGGTATGGCCTGTGACAATGAACAAAAAAGGGAAGACGCAAATTTTAAGTGATAACTTTACCATTTTACCCTTTTTACCACCTATTTATTCAATTCTTACTTAACTTTCACCTTCAATTTCATTTTTACTTTATCTCTCTAGAATTTTAACTTCTAAACACTTTTAACATCTCTCTAGAAATTTTCCATCAACAACTTCCTAAATTTAACCCAATCATGCCTCGTATCAAGCAAACCGCCTAACGAGAGTCTTATAGAGTACAACAAGTCGTAGGATGGGGGACGCAGAATCGAGCAACAAATTTTGGAGCTTTATTTCCCATCTACTCTGAGGAGAAAGGTACTTGTTTCTGTTCCCTTCACTCTAGGCATATAGTTATACCTAAATATTTTGATTTCGATACACTAGATAGGATAGAGGTGCAGAAGCGAATAGAATATTTAACAGAGAGGATCCAGTGAGGTCAATTCATTAGGCTTCAATTCCCTGTTTATGAGGAGCTGACCTTAGAATTTTTTACATCCCTGACCTTTGACCCCAAGAATATTAAAAAATTATGGTTCTGGTTGATAGTGCAGGTGTATGAGATAACAATAGAGATTATGTCCAACATATGTGGATTCCCCAAATCCACCATTGTCGACCAACATGATGACTTCTGTCCTTACTAATACTGGCACGAGCTTACCGGCATTGAGCATTTTTACACAAAAAATGCCCACAACAATATTATCCGATCACATGAACACTTGTTGCTGAACAAATTTATGTGCAAGCTGGTCTTTGATAAATCAGAGACCAACAAGTGTTCAACTAAAGAACTGTTCATATTGTGGTGCATGGACCACAGTATCCCAGTCTGCACATCTACGCATGTGCTGCATGCTCTTGTTGCAATTTCGCGAAAGCGGAGCAACCATCTTGGAATGGGGTACCTGGTTTCTACTATTGTAGAGCATTTTGGTGTGGATTAGAGGGGGTTAACAGTGCATCTGCCTGAGTTCCTCGACCACCATCATCTTTATCGGGCAGAGATTATTCACTCCACCAATATGAGTCTGCGGGAAATAAATGAAAAGACACATGTGTAGACCAGGATGGGTCAGGCAAGCTTGAGCTCCATGCCTACTAGGCAGGCAAGGGACTCAACAAGCGAGGAATCAAAATAAGAGGAAGAAGAGGACCAATGCTAGAAATATGCCGATTGCATCAGTATTTCAAAGCTCAGGGTATTCAATTACCACCTCCCACACCATCACCACCTCCATCTCCTTAAGATCCAAATCTAACCAAAATTTTTTCTCCAAATTTTTTTGTTTTGTGTGTTTATTTTTCGGTTATTTATTATTTTACCTTTATTTATTTATTTATTTATTTTTCTTTTTTATCCTTAATTTTATCTATTCTTTGTTATTTTAATTTCTGTGCGCACATTTTGTTCATGTATGTGTTGTGTGTGTTTCTTCTCACATTGAGGACAATGTGTTGTTTAAGTGTGGGGAGGGATTCTGTGTCTTTTCTTTTGTATGTGAATTTTAGCATTCTGTATAATAGTATTAGGTTGCACAATATGAAGTGTTTGAATGTGTCAATGGCCTAGATTGAGTGAATTGCTTTTAATTTTGGACATGGCTTATTAGGTTATAGAAAATCATTAGCTTGTGAAATTAGTAAATTAGGGGCCTTTGAATACTCATACAGCCTAATTAGGACTTCATTGAAATTTAGAGCCCTATAGATTATCGCATTCATTCATAATTTGAGGCCTTTTAGGTTAAGTAGCTCAACTAGTATTTTTCATGGAAACGAATAGCTAAAAGCAATAAAATAAATAAATAAAAGGTTTATTCAATAATCACTATTTCGCTGACCTTCAGGTTATGACTAGAGCTGGTAGCCAGTTGAAAACATAATGCAGCTGAATAACTGGATCGACACGCATCACAAATGTGTGCCTTCATATGAAAAGGCTATAATGAAGTTTCGACCAAGCTGTGAACAATTGACTTAGTTGAGCAGCTGGGTCGACATTCATCACAAATGTTTGCCTCCGAGTAAAAGGTTAGGTCTAAAAAATAGATAAATAAATAAATAAAATGTGTTTTAAATAAAAACTACCAAATTGGTAATAAGCTTGGATTTTCATGAAAAATGTACTTAGGAACAGTTACAAAGTCTGAGGGATTAAAAACTTATTAATGTGTGTGTACAATTGAAAAGGGTAAATAAGTTAACACTTAGGTCTCGATTAAGTTGTATATTTAGTTCAAAGCTCCTAGAAAAATATTTTGCATATTAATGATTTGACATCACTAAATGATTATGTTCGAGATTAAATTTATTTCACGAAGTCAAAGCCATTGCCTCATTACTGCATTATATGTTTTCTTTATTTTTGTTATGTGTTGTTGTTTTATTTTCTTAAGGACAAGCAAACGTTTACGTGTGGGGATGTTGATAGTTGTGATTTGTATTGTATCTTAGGGTTAGATTTGATAAGTATTTTTATATCATTGCAAGTGTTTAGTTTGGATCTTTGAGCTTAAATTGTATATTTTTGAGGTACCTTGATGTATTTGCTAGTGTTGTAGAGTAAACATGGAAGAACGGGAAGAGTTAAAGAGTTTTTGGGCCAAAAAGATCAAGTCACGATCGTGCACTCTAAGCCATGATCATGATAAAAAGCGTCAAGTCAGGCTATGATCGTGAGCTTTGGGCCACGATCTTGACAGAAAGGAAAAAATGCCAGCTACAATCATGCACTGCATCGGGCTGAAAGAAAAACTCAAGTTTCAGATAAATTTTTAGACCATTTCGACCCCAACTTTAACCTAGAGCCTAGAAGATATAAATAAAATATGATGTGGCAGAAGAGAGGGAGAACGAAAAGCTACAAAGGAGAGAGAATCTACCAAAAATTTGAGTGAAAACATCGTTAGAGATCAATCGATCGAGGAAGGAGACGAAGGAAAAGAGGAACAGCGACATGCTTGACGCGACGTACTTCCTAAAATAGGTGGTTTCCCACAGTCGCACCTTCGAGAACCATTTTGAAAGTATATTCTAATTGTTATTTTGATTTCATTGATGTATGGAATTTTAGAGATTGATTAGAATTATTTTTGTAGAGTGTTGATGTTTGTCTAAACTCAACTTCAGGTAGATTTATTCTTAAGATTAATAAGATTATTTTGATTGTGTTTTATTTTGATTTATTGTGATTTAATTCGATTCTTTATAACTGGGCAACAAATTGAGAGGGTAAGCCGGTAAAAATCATCGATTTAGGTTAACGAGAGTTAGTTAAATCGTTAGGTACATAATTGAATCCAACTAGTCGAGTTTTGTAATGAGAGATCGAGCACAGATTCCCAGTAGGTTAATAGACAACATTAGAACTAATTTAGGTTTTGGACAAATTGCAGATTGAGATATTACAATTTCAATAATTTGAATTAGGGAATATCAATTAGGGTTAAGAATTATAACTTGAGAGAGAGTAATTCAACCTAGGACCGTCTAAACCCATTAAATCGGAAAATTCATAATTGGATAGATTTTCTTTAATTTTGAATAAATTCCCCTTTTCTCTCAAATGGTCACTTCTAGGTTGAAATTTGAGTTATTTGTGTGAGTTGCTTTTGTTTGTTCTTTTGGTGATTTAAATTCTCATTTTTGATTTTTGATTAGTTTTAATTACTGCTATAGTTGTTTAATTAGGTTTTACAAACTTAGCTGCCGTTAGATTTAGGACTAGTTATCTTTCTCATAGGATCGACACCTTAGGTACTACGCGAACGACCTGTGCCCTTGCGGTAATTACCAAGGTTAAAAATATTGAAACTTAGATCTTGTAACCTTGAGCGAACAATGTACATAACTTCAAAGGAGAAAAAATTAAATGGGATTAGCTTTGTTGCAGCAAACAAAAAGGTGGTTTAAGGCTCATTTCCTTGTAGATGAGTCAAACAAATCTAGTGGCTAAAAGAATATGGAGATTTTTCACTAATAAGGAGTCATTTTGGTTTAAGTGGATAAATGAATTCTATCTCTCCATCTTAAGATTTCTAGTTTTCGATAGATTATAGAAAGGAAGTATTTCTCCTAATGTTTCACTTAAATGCTGAGGAAGAGATAAATTGTATATCACCTTATCAAAATTCACATTGGGAATGGGAAAATTTCCTAGTTTTGGTTTCACAATTGGGCTACTCCCAAACCTCAATCTTAAGGGATGACATCTCAACATAGATTGCTAGAATTCCTATCCAAGCTTGGGTTAAGGAGTTTATCCAACAAGATAGTTAGGCCATTGACTTTAGGGGTAGTGATAAGATCAGATCCTAATTACTTTCCCAATTCTTTAAGAGGCGATATACCTTATTTATGTATCCCGAATCGTACATGAAGGGATTAAAAAGGAAGGAATATGAAATACCTGATTTTGGTTCCATCTATAATTTTGAAGCATTTGAGTACCAAACGAGCTTCATTCTCCCAGGACCTTTACAGAAAGTATCATTGGCACGTGGTTTAGGCCTTTCTATAGTTTTCTCAATATGTAAGCTCTCTTAATGGGTCAGAGATTCCTTATGCTTACGATTGACATGAGCAACTACAAGAGACCTTAACTTATATATATAGCTTCCATATCAGACTTCCTCATCACAAGGCCGATATGGATCATGTTCATATTAAAAGGGATCCATTTTTCACCCAAACTTCGACCCATTTATTTAGATCATTTATTGGGTCACTTTATTATTTTTATCTAGATCAAATTATATAACTTAACCGATAATTTATTTAAAACCAAATAATGCAATGAAATGTTGTCCACTTAATGGTAAAATGACAAAATTGCCCTTAGGGGCAAAAAACATTGGTTGCCTAACTGAGACTAGGAGTTTACTAATTAAACAACAGTAGCCTAGGATCAAATGGTTTAACATTTTTTAGAAAGGGTCTTTGATTGAATTATTTCTTATGCTTATATAATTTATCAATTTTAAAACCGCAAGTGCATAGTATAGATATAATTAGCACAGGCAAGTATGGGTCGATCCTATGAAGATTATAAGTTCTAGTAATTACCCTTTTCTTATATTCTAACTATCGAATTAGGTTATGGATTTAATTAAAAACTATACTGAACAAATTAAACTAAGATTGAAGTAATAATGAATTCAAACAGAGGAAAATACTATGTAAAGTTTATATCAAATAAATAATACCTAGGCGATGAATTCCCCTAAGAATTTTTAAATATTAACCCTTTATTATATAATTGAATTATTGATTATTGGACCGTGGAAATTCTTATATTATGTTAATATCTTTGTCAAGACTATTAAAAACTAATCCCTCAGTTGATTAACAGAAATCTTTCTAATTAAAACCCCTAGGATTGCATTATTGATTTGTGAAGTTCACCATTAGTTTTAACCCTAATATAGAGGATTTATGTCATCTATCTCTAGGTTTATATATAACTCATTCCAATTATGGTAGATCTATTCACACAAAATTATTCTCAATCTCAATCTCAATCTCAATCATATAAACTCAATTCATGAACTAATAATTCGGATATATCATAATAAGAATAAAATCCATAATTGAATCTCAATAAATCAATTAATAGAATTGCATCAAAACAAAAGATTCAATCATATTGTCATCACAACTTGGAGTTAATCACACCTAAGCGCTAAACAAATTACTTCCTACTCACAAAAAATAAATCCAAAGACAAATATGTAAAAAATACAAATAGAAACCAAGGAGATCATAATTATAAATCTCCATTTTGTCTCTAATGAATCTACTTGCAAATTGGATTAAATGTTGTTATCTATCGAATCTTATGATTTATTTTCATGTTTTCCTCATCCTATGCTCAAAATTGGTAGTTCTCTATATTTCTTATGACTCAAAATTACTTTTAAACTTGCCTCCTTTCATTTTAACTCCGTTTATGTCTTTTTATGGTAAAAACTAGCGTTTCTAGAATATACACTGTCACTTACATGGTCATGTAGGAGACCATGTATCTCCAAAAATTCTTGAATTTGTGATTTTACATGGACATAGAGACTTAAATGCTACATAACCAAAAACAATATTCTTCAAATTTCAACATGTTTACAAAGACTTACATACTCACTGCATACAGTCGTATAGGTGTAAGTTGCCTCAACTCTTTGTTTCATACCACGATTTCATCTTAATTCTTCTCCTTTTGGTCCGAAAAGACAATTATCACCTCTAAATACACTTGAAGCAAATTAAGTACCAAAAATATTATAAGACTAAATAACATGCAAAGCACATTAAATATGGGTATATAAATATAACCAAATAATCATTTATAAAACATCCCCACAACTAAACTTTTTCTTGTGCTTAAGCAAATCAAAATTTATATCATTAATCTTGCAAACATCCATCAGTTATTAACCTCAGCCTGTCCATCCAGACTCTAAATCATCATATCATATCAGTCAAATTAGCATACAAGTACAATCAATTTATCCTAGGACTAACCTTCATAAGTCAATACCATAATAATCACATAAATAATTTTTGAAGTCAAAAGAAAAAAATTTTACACCCTCACCAAGATTTCACTTAATGCACTTAAGTGTTCAAACTAAAAAGTATAAGAACTCTCAAATCAATGTATATTAGAATTTTTAGCCATAAGCTTGCAATATTATCATATCTCCATCACTTATAAGTAAACTAGAAATAAAAATCAAAAGGTCTTAATACAAAGTTTTAATAGGGCTTAGGTAAGGTATGATTGGTATAATAAAAATAGTGATAAAATTGAAGGAAATTTACATGAAAAATTTACAAGAAACTTATTTCTTTAGAGTATATAGGTCCGTCACATTTTAAATCCATTGGTATCATAAATTTAACACTTTCAAAATTTTAAAGTTTCAAACAATCAAATAATGTAAATAACCTTCATGGTTCAAATTAATAAAAAGGCTTCAAAAAAGATAAGGTAAATGATAATAATGTGGTAATAATCAACAAGGCTAAGGACCAAAATTGATTATTCCTAAGGGATAAAATATGGTAGGATAACTATTAAAAAATAGGCTAAAAATGTTAAATCTAATTGCCTTTATATCTTCAAAGCTTCTAACTTAGCAAATGTGGTCTCAATATAAATAATAAAAACAAGTTCTAGAATCATCTAACTATGCATGATAACACACATGAAAGAATAAAAGAGCTTAAATATTTTATGTATTTGTTCTTAGGCACAAAAGCTCACAAAAAGGTCTTATATGTGTAAATATATGCAACTTTCATTCAAATTAACTATTTAAACGGCTATTAAAAATATGACTCACAAAAGCAAATTTTTTCCAATTCAATATTCAATAATGTTCTAAAGTATTTATGGATATATTTTAACTAATTCAGAATATTAGTTAATAAAATTTAAAAATAAGGGTTATAATAAGAGAATTCCCTTTCCCACACATAAAATTGTACATTGTCCCCAATGTACATAATATAAGTATAGATAAATAAATGGTAAGAAAGTGTAGGAAATTGGCACTTCCCTAAGTAATAAGAATTATGAAATTCTAATTTTGATGAAGTTCCATATATAAGAAACAATAATCTTTGCAAAATATAAATAAAAAGGGATAAAAGGTTAAAAAATAATAATTAAGAAAATGGAAATAAAAATAAAAAAAGGGAAATAGCATTTCAATAAAGTTTAGACAAGATAAAATAACCAAGGACAGAAAATAAGAAAATCACACAAATAATGAGAAAAAAGAGAAAAACGAAAGTTAAGCATCCCTTAATCTTGTTGTGACTTTGGCATGTCCGTCAGTAGAGGGCCCTTGGGTCATACAGACTTAAAATGCAGAGGAGGTAAGGATGATGTTGTCGATCTAGATGGTGGAGGTTGAAAAGTCATCCTTTGATTCCTAGCCATCTGCATCAATAACTCCCCCATCCATCTAGTATAGGTCTTAAGCTGGCCTATCCGCTCCATAATATGTGCTTACTATACTTAAATAGTACATTAAGTACCCATAAGCTACTTTATGTGTCTCTCCAATTGAGATATCTTTAGCTCGTCCTAGTGTAGTTTCGACACCTGATTACTTTCATTATTCTCCTCTTGTGCTACCGCTCCCGTTTGGGATGGTAGTGAATATGGCTACTCAGCTATGTATTGCTCCCCCTAGTTCCTCCCAATGTGTCTAGCTCATTGGAAACTCTAATTAGGTATAGATGTCACTCATAGGTCCCAACCATTGATGTAACATATATATATATATATATATATATATGCTTTATGACAATGAGGTTCAGTACTGCTATAGTACCCACAAGTCGCATCACTGATAGTTTGTTAAAGATCGCAATCCTCCTTGCAGGACTCGTCATGTAAGATCTGGTATAGATTGCCCAAACCTTTTTCTCTTTGCTTTGACATTGGATAAATTGGGTTAATTTATGCCCTAGATGTATTGCAGTCCTCTCATAAGGCTATCACAGATTTACAAGGTCTACTATACAACCATATAACTAACTGTGTAAGTCATAGACCTGCAACTTATCACAAACTTACACAATATGTTTATTATGCCCAAAATGTTTTAAAAGCACCTAGGCTATCCTACTCACAAGTATACGAGGTAGTTGTAGTGACTACCTAGGGTCGTCTTCCATAGAGGTAAAATTGGTTAATTTAAATTAATCTTGAATGAAAAATAAAAATGTTAGAGTAGTGCTTTAAAGGCAATCGCTTTTAACACTTTTATACAAACTTTATTTTGATTAATAAAGTAAAAGACAATTTTCATTAATTTGATATTTATATTTATGAATTGATGTCGATCTTAAATGAGTTAATGAAGTCTATGATATAAAATATAGCATGAAGGAAGTCATGACGAGATCATAATAATGAGATTCCTATCATTTGCACTTATGTTAGTATCTAAATTATCCCTAATCATATGATTAATGAGACTGGACAATGTTAATATAGATAGACTAGCACATGTTATACTCCTTAATTTGATCAAACTTGCACATGTTATAATCCTTGATTTAATCAAGTAGTGGATCTTATAAAGTGTAAGCATGAGATGTTTAGAGTTAACATGTGGATGTTTACTAAAAGTAGTAAGTACATCGAATGACCTGCTATCAGATTATCATATGGACGATCTATCAAATGTTAGTGATTAATCTCATCATAGCAATGGTGCAAATTTCCTTATACTTGATGTACTCAAGGATTATCTTTGATATTGATCATGTACTTTGAATCATTCCTTGTTGCCCAAAGATGTGGTTGCTTATAGGGTGATGATTGGGTATAGCTATTGGTATTCGAAGGTAATTGGATAGCCAATAAAGGATTCACCACTCTTGATAGAAGGAGATGATACCCATGGCCTTTTTTTAAGGTCATTACTCATGAGTCTTTGGCCAGAGTAGATGTGTCATGAAGAGAGTCTTCAATGACATAAAGAGTAATGAGATCCTCAGGACGAGCGTTGATATCACTTGAACTAGATGTGACATAGTCAGTTTAGTAGGAGTTGACACGTGGCCTATACTCTGAACTAAGTTGTTATAGAATGGTGACAGGACGAATTGCATGGTAATTGCCTATGAAAAGGTTTGTAATTCAAATAATTGACTATCAAAGAGTTCATATATCAATCCACTTACTTTATGATAAATTAAAGTCATAAAACCATTCATGAATTGCTCGAATTGAAAGATAATTCAAGTAGCCAAGAATTGGGAACCTAAAGGGTCACACAGTTAGGAGAATGAGGGAATGTTTCGGGATAATATAGCAATATGATCATTGTAATTGGTCACAAACTTAGCATTCTGCTTGTGTTTCCATCTTGTTTGGTGCTCAGACCTTCCCTAAACACTATATTTCTTCATCCCTACATGTTCTTTACTGGTTATTGAAGGTGTTTGGTGTTTGCTACAACTAAACAAGGAGTAGATTCAAGAAAGGAGGAGCATTTGCAAGGTATATATGCTATAATTTCATGTTCTTACATTTTGTTTATAAATGTACATGGATTCTAGGTTTATGGGGATATCTTGGGAGTTGGAATTCTAATTCTAAAACTTCCACTACCTTTCCATGGACATGATGCATGATCTTGGGCCTCTCCAACAGTGGTATTAGAGCTACTTATGCATGTATTAGATGATCTATTGAACATGTGCAAACTGTTTGTTAGGTTGTGACTGACATGATTTGGGAAATTTTATATAAATTATAGAAAAATGATTTTTCTGATTTTCTTTCACATAAATGTTCATAACATGTTGTGTTATATTTTTATCAAATGAAATTGCAATTGAATGTCATTTGATATTTTATTATGAATTAATTTCCATTCTGTTCATATGTTAATTTTTCGGAATTTTCGGAAAACAGAATACATGTGCTGATTTTGAAATTTTCGTAATAATTCTACAAAACAATTTTCTAATTTTCTTTCACATAAATGTTTATAATGTGTTATATTATTTTTTTGTCAAAGTAAATTATAATTGAATATCATTTTCCATTTTATTACAATTTTAATTTTAGCCTAATGCATGTATAACGTTTTGAGAAAATCTTGAAAACTAATAAACATACATGCTTGTAAATTCCAGAATAATTTTATAAACAATTGTTTTTATGAATTTCCTTCATGAACATGCATATATGATGTCATGTATATGAGATGTATGACACCTATTTTTGAAGCGGTTAGTATTTTATTCTCACTTTTAAATGTATGCTGATGAATATGACAAATGTTAGTGGACACATGTAGTGCAAATTAATTCCACTTAGTTCATAAACAACTCCTTAGAATTAGTTTCTGGAATTTTTTATTAGACACATTTATAATATGTTGTATAAGACTTTCGAATTTTTCCGGTGTAACATCTCGTTACCTATGTTCAAGCTAGAATAGTAAATTAAGAGATTATTGAGAGATTAAGAAAAATGCATCTCATGCTTATGCATAATGTTAGCATACACGCATAAAAATTTGAATTTTTGCACATATTAAGAGGACTATACATGCATCCATTGAAATTCCAGGTATAATTGATTTTTTAATGTGATATTATGGAGAATTGTGATTTATTTGCATTGAAATCCGAATTGGAGAATGTAAATTATTGATTTAGAATTTTTGGTGAATTTTAGGAATAAATTTCGAAAATGTTGAATATTATTAGACTAGGAAAATGTGACTTAGCGAGTAAATTGATGGAAGGAAACAGAAATAAGAAACAAATGATATTGGAGAATTGCTAAAAATGATTTTAGAAATTATTGAGTAAACACCTTTGAAAATATGGAGATGACTTTAAAATTTGTGAGAAGATGTTATTAAGAAAATTTTGGTGATAATTGGAATAAAAAGATAGGAGTTATGGAACTAGTTTAACAAGAACTAGTTAGTTAAGAAATTAGTTAAAGTCTTAGGAATTGGACACGTGCCCAATTCTTAAGCTCACATTCCTTTTTAACTTTGAAAGAAAAAAACACTGTTTTGTCTTATCTTAAAATATCTTCGTGGCTTTCTTCTTAAAGCTTCTTCTTCTTCGAACCCTCACCTAAGTTACACCTTGCTTCCATCTATCTTTTACTACTCACATTTTGTTGTCTATTTCTTTTGCCTCAAGAAAAACCTAACATAAACCACCTTCAAAATGATGGATGTGGTTGCATAAGATTTAGGGCTTCTTGGAGTTTTTGAAGATTTTGGAGTTTTATCAAGTATCTTGTAAATCCTTATGAATTGTTAGTATATGAGATAAATTTGGTGATTTAGTTTTCATTAAATGATCTTGTGAAAATGGCCATTTTTCATGTATACCGTGGATATAGGATGATTTTATTGATATTTTTTATTATGGTTTTTGATGATCAATATGTTATAAGGTAGTGTGGAGATGATTTTTGGAGTTGAAAGATCGATGAAAATATGAATAAAAAGAGTGCAAAAATTTTTGCATACATGAAAGATGCATGCTCTTTTTTTCTTACTATTGATATACATATATATTAGTCCTCACTGTTGTTCACGCAAATTTCTGGTGTAAATATAG
The DNA here is from genome assembly GCA_027568935.1 of Erythroxylum urbanii. Classification (NCBI taxonomy): domain Eukaryota; kingdom Viridiplantae; phylum Streptophyta; class Magnoliopsida; order Malpighiales; family Erythroxylaceae; genus Erythroxylum; species Erythroxylum urbanii. The sequence goes on from JAOQML010000197.1 coordinate 19,039,212, forward strand.
ATGAAAAAAAATAAATTTAGAGGTAAGGAATAGGTATATGGTGATGTTTGGGAATGAGAATGAATGATTTAAATGATAGTTAGAGGAAGAAATTAAAGAGAATGTCAAAATAGAATATGTAGAAAAATGAAAGTGAAATAGTGCAGCAAAATGGTGAGATGCGTGGAAGATTTTCTGGTTTTGATATTTGGTGTTGATTTTGGTTTTGATCTGTTTATGAATGTTTTAAGTCAAATGAGATTCGAAAATGAAGAGAAAATGAGAGTAGAATCAAGTTAGAGAAGTTGGTTTGAGATAAAGAAAAGAAGAAAATTTGCAGAGTTCGGATGGAAGAGGAAGGGGCACAATCGTGCATCAGCACGATCATGACCTTCCTAAGAGATCTCGCGAGTCACGATCATGCTGGACCACGATCCTGACATCGCTAAAGTTTATGGAGAGTCACGATCGTGCAGGAGCACGATCGTGACTCCGAAGCTTTTTCAAAGGGGGACTATTTCAAACATCCTTTTATCTTTTGACCATATCTTCTTCTCCCAACCTCCAAGTGACATTGGACTTGAACCAATGGACTCAAAACACTTGGATCTATCTCTCCACCAAAAATCTTAGCCAGTTGATATCAATGGGTAGCGATTGAATGAAAAATTAAGGATTAGTTCGAGTTGGTGTGCACGGCCATATTTTAAGGTTGCACGGCCGTGACTTATTTGTTGGTGTGCACGGGCGTACGTGATGGTTGCACACCCATGACCTGTTATTATTGGGATGCCCGGCCGTACACTAATGTTGCATGGCCGTGACTTATTTTGTTAAAATCAAAAGTGCACGATCGTGCACTTGAGAGCTTTTTAGTCATCAGACATCCTTCTTTCTTTTACCTATAACTTCTTCTGTAGTCATCCAAATGGAATTATTTTAAATTCTAAGTGAACTAGAAACATTGTACTACAAGGTTTCTGAAGAAATGGAGTTTTAATTCTTTCTCTAAGACTTCCAAAATGTGGTGGGAAATTGAGTCTTGACTGGGGATGGAGTACTGCCTGAGACAGAAATTATGTCTTGATGTTTTCATAAAAACTGAATGGATATAGGCTGAATCAGATAAAGGTATCTTCAAAAAAGTTGTATTTCATTCTCTTATCTTTCAATTGGTATTAAGTTTGCAATTTTTAGATATCTGAGTTGAAAGTTATGAGTTATGCAATTTGAGGGTATGATTATGAACTAACCAAAAGTTCAATTATACATAGTCTGTGGTATTGTGAGCATAACTCATAGCATACATAACCAAATTGAATGATCTTGGTGTCATTAGAAACATAAGAGATAAAAAATAATTTTTTAGAAGAAAGAACCCTAGAATTTCTTCATTTTCATTATTATATTGATCATAGAAAGTTGACCCGAAAGTGTGTCTTAGGAAAAATCTGAATTGAATAAATGAGTCATGAATTGTGATTTTTATGGTTTTATTAAGATATTAACGATAAGTATAAATGATAATTATGTGAGTCTAGAAATATAAATGATTTGTGGAGAGAATAATGGAAAGATACCCAGGATTGTCATTGAGCATGCATTATACACAACACATATACATATGTATGTGATTGGGTGTTCATATGATTGTGCAATTAATAATGTGTATAAATGTGTATTATATGATGTTGATACATAGAATAGAATGTCCGCATCCAGATGCTTGCAGATCATAAAAGCTAATGCTAATTTGGAGCATACTGTGAGTAACTTAGATGGTCTCACTTAATTATTTGTTTACTTAATTTTTAATCTGAATTATCTATAAATATGATTTGATTGTTGAATTTCGAACATGAAGGTCCGATGATTCTGATCTAATGATTGTGATATTGAAGTGCTTCTTGTATGTAAATGTGACGGAATATATGTTACTCAACAATAATGTTAAATGATGGACCTTGGGTCCAATGTAGGTTGAATGTGAATGTGCAAGCATGTGTTCGATTGAACATATGATATGTGAATCATGTCGATATTAGAATGCATGAAAGATAAAGGAAGTTATGACCGAAGTCGCTAGGATAAAGAGCTTAAAGCTCAGATTGTGATCAGAGCCTCGGGCTCAGTTGTGAATATACCTGGTATCCTCTAAAGGATATAGGACATCATTTGATATAGCTCGGTATCCACTAAGGGATATGGGCTAGTAAAAGAGGCACTCAGTCACAACAACAATAATAAATAAAAGTGAGTTTTACATGCATTGCATTTATATTTGATGTGTGTATTTTACATGAATGAAATGATCGTTATGATTTTTTCGAAAGTGAAAGGTGTTGTTTATGAATATGCAAAGATGTGAAAAATATGTTACGTGTATTGATGTGATGCATGAATTGAGTGAACCATCGATGATGATTACCTCATCTGAGTTTGCAAAAACTCACCCAAATTTTGCAATATTTTACAGGCTCAGAAGAGTTACCCCATTAGGATAACGGGAGTACAGACGATGCATTTGAGTAAGAGATAGAGGTCTGGATCAGTTCGCATCTACATTTGTACTTTTTTATTTTTGTATCAATTTGTATATTCCGCGATTTTTGTACAATGCGTATTTGATCATTCTGTTTATAATAACTTCTGAAATTAGAAATGTTTTCTAAATGAAGTTGATTAAAGTGTATCAATAATTGTGATTTTGAGTTTTACGAAATAAAAGTATGGGCCCAAATTTGATTATTGATTTCTACGTATGCGCGTGAAACTTAAAAAATTGTACCGAGTTCCAAGTGTTTGATTGTTCTAGCATGTCACCCTTACTGGGTACGCACTCGGACATCACTTAGGATGTCAGGTATTTGTCTTACGAGAGTGGGGTGCTACAATTTGGTATCAAAGTCTAGATTTAGTATCTTACATGGGTAATTTTCGAAATATGTGTCAAGTTACATGAATTTTTGACATGACTTAACTTGTAATGGCAACTGATCCCTAGTCTAAGTCACACATATGAGCATTCGTTAAGCATTTAAGCTATTAGAAGCAATGAGAATGATGGTATGTCAGAATGTGAGAAATTGGAAGTTTGTGAATATTTAGAAATGAGAAATAGTATATGGTTAGATAGGACAGATAAAGAGTTAACACAATTGTATTGGTGGATGTATTATTGAATATAACATCAATATTGTACTGTGAAGGTATATCCTCGAATGTCAAATGGATGTGAATACATTGCCATGAACTGATTAAGGAAAGTAGAAAAGTAAATATGAATGATGAGATTTAAAATGTACAAGTCAAGTTGAAAGAGAATAAAATTTTCTATGACCTTGAGAGGTTAAACTTAGACTTGAAAGGATTGTTGGATAAATGTGATTAGAGTTATGATTTAGCATAAGAATATATCTGTGAAATTGAGATCTGAATTTTAGGATAATTATGCATCTATAAATTCCAAATTAGTTGTGAACATATGTATGCATGACGATATAATGGTAATTGGAAGGTGAGATAACGATAGCGATTTATGTAAAAGTTATAAAGGTTATGTTGAATTTTTATTGTAAATACATATCTAATAATGGGATCACCATGACAAGTGAGAATATCGAGCATATAAGTATTATATGTGTGGAAATGATATAGGAAGCAATCTATGACTTATTGAATAATTGTTAGTCATAGTTCCCATAGTTCAAAGTCTAAGATGAATTAGAGTAACACATAAAAGTGCTTATAGTGATTCGTCAGGGATAGATCGAGATTGTTAATGATGTTACTATGTGTGTTATTACGAGGAAGAAAGTGCAGGGCACGATGGTGGCCTAACAAAAAAAATAAATTTGGTTTCTGTCACAATTGTGGCAAGGATACCCAAATTTTTAGGAAGGAATAAAGAGAGAATTATTGTCTAGGATCAATTGAGATCAAAGTATTATTAGTGAAAAATAATGGGCGTTATGACAGAAATAAATCTCTGGATAGAATGGGAGGACCTTGATGGTACACATTTAAGCATATTGTGGCAGTAATCATGTCTAGTACTTCATTGAATTTTGATAACTAGAACTTTATGACCGTGTAAGAAATTTTCTTAATAGAAATTGATCTTCTTGAGTTACTAAGAATGGCTAATAAGCAATGATGGAAACAATTGATTGATAAAAATTGTATGAACAGTATAGATGAAATTAGCAAGAAATCTTCTTTCAAAGAAGAATTTCATCGAATTAGAGTAAGCAGACTAGATGGTTTATTCTTAAGAATGATCAATGAAGGAATAAATCTGAAATGATATTGGAGTCCTAATCCTAACAGAGACTTAAGCATAAGATGTAAAATATGCTACTATGTAACATCCCGTTTCAAGAAAATCATTAAGAAAGTGTGATATGTATAAACAAAGGAGTGATAGATCTCTTGAACCAATCAGTTGTGGTCTTTTGAAAGAAAGTAAACGAGTAGTGAAGTGATGTAGGAAATGGATAAGTAGATAAGCGATT